>JAODJX010000041.1:6379218-6398901 GCA_026776945.1 Isichthys henryi
AACTCCAATTAGCCTCAGCATGTTTTTGGACTGTGGGGGGAAACCGGAGTACCCGGAGGAAACCCCACGACGACATAGGGAAAACATGCAAACTCCACACACATGTGACCCAGGCGGAGACTCGAACCCGGGTCCCAGCGGTGTGAGGCAACAGTGCTAACCACTGCACCACCATGCCGCCCCCAAGTCCCTTAACCAGTTTATTTTCCAGACAGAACACAAACCAAAATTGACTGCCCAAAACTCTAGATGTAGCAACTGATGCTACTGATAAAACATAAGTCGACACCCAAAAGGCATTACTGGAGTGCTTGGTCCCCCTGTGATTTCTCCACAATCAAATGGGTAAGATGGTAAACTAGTACTGATGTTGCAGAGTATGGCAGGGAAAATGCCAGCATCTTTCATTTGTTTGGTTCCAAAGTATTCAAATTGCATTAATAATTGAACACCTTGGTAATCAGTCCTGATTGGGGCCACCTCTCCCCAACATAAATGTCGCTAATTTTGTCTCTTATAACCTGCACATAGATTCTTGAAGGACATCAAGCCACAAAAAAATACAGAAATTTTGGGGTAACGCTGAATCTCCTCAGCAGCTGTCGGGATCTCTGCAGGCGTGCGGTGTGGTGCCATGCAGGAGGTCATACAGAAGAATCCATTGATCGTCAAGATTTTCTCACCTCAGCTGAAATGTCTGTGACTGCACTGTCAAGAAGACACTGGGCAAAAATAGACCGCAGGGATGAATACAATGATCAAAAATACTGCTCCCTGTGGACAACCTCAAGAATTCTGGAACAATGTTCTTTGGGAGTTCTGTGGCTGGCTTGGGACTTCATATTTCTGATGGATGCATGGATGGATGGATGGATGGATGGATGGATGAAGTGCGATTGGTGGTGAACCAGCCGAAGGGATACTTTGCAACATTAGAACCTTGGTGACTGACCATCGCTGAAGGAACCATGACTGTTCCTGCGATGCATTATGTTGTGTTTTTATGTGCTCAAGCACAGCTGAGGTATGGAGCAAGACGAACGATCAGATCCAAAACACACTAACAAGTCTACGTCAGAAGTCCAGTCCTAATTCTGGCCAAGCCGTTACAGAAGCCCCAGTGCTGCCCTGACTTATAAACCTACAAATGTCACTGAGTCAGAACAATTCTGGGCTAGCATTTCGGCACTGTGCCGAGAGAGGCCGATCGATAATTACAGGAATCGTTTATTCGTAGCCATTGGCGATTAGCACGGCATAACCGGTTATCGAGCATAAGAGGGAAATTACTTTTTCCACACAAAGCATTGAATATTGCATAAATTTCTTTGATAAATAAATAACAATAGTATACAAACATGCCAAAACTCACATGGAGAAAATACTGCTTCACAGTCCTGTAAAGAGATTACATGTTTCTTTATACTATTTTAAGTCAGGAATAAATTTCTGAAAGCGGATTTCTTTCCGCTATGGTTCTGAGAAATATCTCTAAGCTATAACCCTTAAAAATGTGAGACTCTGTACCTACTGTAAATATGGTTTTATTAATTTCACATGCAGTTTATCACACAGCCGCCTAAACCTGGGACGGGTGAGACAAAACATGTCTGTTTTTAAAGAAACTGGATAAAGGACATCAGTCAACAAACATGAGTAAGGAGCTCTGAAGTTCCTCAAGTACCTGACTGCCCAATCTGATCTTATGAGTAAATGCAGTAGACTTATAACATGTACAGATAAAGTATACATCATTTTCTTTACTGCCAGGAGCTCCGGCCTCACATGCAAGGCGTGGCGGATTTCTCGCCAATGAAGCACATCTGCAGGGCCTGCTATTGTAACGCAATTATCATTAGAGAAACAATTTCGATTGCATTTTACTTATAGGTTTATTCGCTTATTTGCCTGGAATATTAATGGCATATATTTTTAACTTGAGGTGGCATGGTGGTGCAGTGGTTAGCACTGTTGCCTCACACCTCTGGGCAGAGCAGTCGGACACCCCTGGGCTTGCCAGTAACATTAGGTTTATAGGGAAATGTGGTGCACGCTCATATTTTAAACTTAAGAACAGCGTGTTTTGGGATACAAGACTAATTTCAGCCCTGGCAGAGGCACCTACGGTTTCCAGTCAATATCACTTATTGCGGAACCAATGCATGAAGATAACGCTCCCGTGTTGTGTGCCCTGTGATGGACTGACATCCCTTACAGGGTATTCCCAGCCTTGTGCCCTGTGATTTCTGGGATAGTCTGCCATCCTGTAATGGAAAAGGATTTATGGAAGAGGGATGGATGGATGGATGGATTGATGGATGGATGAAAGAATAGAAACATGAATGGATGAATGGACTGTTGATGCTACTGAACTGATGTCCACGTAACATATGACATTTAACCACAATGTCTATTTATTTCTCTGCATTATTTGTCTACACTAGATGTTTGTTCGTCAGCATTTTATGTACTTTTCTGCTGTATACACCAGAATTTCCCCCTGGGATTGATGAAGTTCCTCTTATCTTATCTTATCTTATCTTATCTTATCTGGCCACTGTTGATAAAGATGTCGGCAAAAATGAATAGAATGTGATGCGCTAGAAGGAAAATGACAGAAATTAGGTCTGAAAGCACAGATGCCACAGCTAACAGATCTTTAGTGCCACGCGACGCTCCCGTGCACGAAAAAACGAACGGCGCGACCCCGGAAACAGTCCGACAGCTGTTCTGTCGCGCCGCAGCACAGGCGCTACATAAGCCACAAACCGCTCGACGCGGTGCCATTTCCCAGAGGCCTATTTTAGACATACGGGCTGCTCCAATAAGTCGTGCACGGTGTATAATTAGGGCCTCCGTTGGACGGAGTGTCTGTGTAAAGAGCGAGCATATGGCCGGGGGATTTCTGCGAGGTACTGTGGTACCGCAGGCCGTCCCCTGCAGCGTAAAAAAGTGCATTTCTGGGAAACCGCTCCATAAAATAATGAGATATATAGCCGCCTGTTGGCATCCGTCTCTCTTAAAAGGTTTTCGCTCCTTGCTTCTAGCTGTGTCTCGGCACACCACGTTGTGTTTCTGCGGAGCTGTGCGCGGAACAATAGATCAGCCGCTGCTTCTGCAGTAGTTATTAAAATTAGACCTGCACTAGGAAGAAAGAGTTTATCTGCCGGACACAGGCCCAGATAACGGAATCAATAGGAGTCTGAGTCTATCTCAGTGACTATAAAGAGTGCGAGAATTTCCTGCTCGCATACGTTATCCCCTAATAAATCTATGTTTATTTAATATCCTGTCTTTTCTCCTCACGTTTGGGTCAGTCGGTCCTTGTTACTCATTATGAGGAGAGTTTTTGAATCTGGCTGCACGGATCGCATTTGTGATTCACTCATAGCTTGAGGATGTGCAGTTCTGGGCTGGCTGGTTTGGAGCACAAAGCACTTAGGACCAGAATTTTTATTGTTTTTGTTAATTTTTTTGGGTGGAGGCACTGCTTAATAGGGCTTCCAAAGGTGGACTCAGAGGAGAAAACAGTTTATTCCCTGGGTTTATAATGGGTGAAATTGTTCCTGTTTCTCTGGAAGGCAGACTGAATCGAACGAGCACAATAGTCCAGTGGGACCAGCCCTGAAGGATAATGGGCTGTAACGTGGGTCGGCCTCTTCCTGGCCCGTCACGCCGTTTTTCCGCATGGCTACAGCGGGTCTCTCTCTGCTTGTTTGCTTAGAGAGCAGCGAGGGGATTGGGCACTGCGAAGGGCAGGCGGTCGGGAACAATGGTCGCACCCCCCCCCATCTGCCAGTGGGCTTTCGACACCCTCGGCCCGCTAAAATAAGCCACCCGATTGTGCACTCGTACGAAAACCAGTGGAGCATCCAGTGTTGTTCAATTGCATTAGGCTGGAACCCTCCGATTTAAACCCAGAGCTGCTCTCAGCACAGGAAACACACAACAATACTGCTTGTCAGGTTTTTTTTTTTTTTATTTTAACAAACAGGCCCTGGGCCACTAAGAAAAACAACCTGAAGGCGTTGACTTTGCTACAAACTGCCTTATCCTGCAATAAATCCCAAATGGGATGAGAACACTGTTACAAGCACAAGGGCGTCTGCATGCATTTACAACCAAAATGACTGCAGTGGCAAGTATATCTCTTTCCTTACATGCTTTTAAATGTTATGGTGTTTGACCCTGAAACACTAATGCAGTACAAAGAAAAACTCAGAGATTGTAACAAGCCCTATTCCTGATCTTTCACCCTCCTTTATGCAGACCTCAGGATAATTGAAATGATTGATTATAGTGGTTTCATTAGAGAGTGCGTGCAGATGTTCTACTGTATATGTAATTAAAGAGATGGGTTAAATCAGCAACACTGTAATCCTTAGGCAGCACAGAAAATTCATAACTATCTCCTGCTTGGAATGAAATATTTACACCACAAAGCTAGCTGGTAGAATTTTTGCCATTTCCTGGCTCACTGCGACTCTGTACTGGATGTGCGCCTCCCGAAGATGGATGGATGGATGGATGAATGTATCGATGGATGCTCGCCAGCCTCGCTCACACAGATACACACTTGGAGAGACAAACAGCTCCCCCGCAGTGCAGGCGCACCTCCGTATTCAGCCTGCCCTCCCAGTTGCAATCCATTAAGGTGAGCTCAGGGCTGCTGCTGTTTTTCATTGGTTGGACCAATTAGGCAGCCAACCAATAGGGGCATGCTTCCTTCAGCCCCCTAATTGGTCCCTTTCACCACTCTGAGAGCTTTCAGGCTTTTGATATATACACTTTGACAAAAATAATTGGCAACCAAATCTGATGCCTAAAATGTTCATTAAAAAGAGGGAAAAAAAAACACTCAGCACTAAGTGGCCGGATGGTCATTAGACATAATTTGCCTTCTGCTGGAAAACAGGTCCTGACAGAGATGAGCATATCTTGCCTCAGCAGCTGCTGAGATCAACGTTATATTTTGCATTGGAGTGACTCCAGGACTGAGACAGATGCCTGCCGAGCAATTCTTACTGCTCCTCCTGTCCTCAAAACTCCTCCCAGGTCCCAGTGTCCTCCCCTCTCAACCCAACGGCGAGGGCAACGGCCTTGACATCCCAACGCAACAAATGACCCACTATGATCATCGATTATCTTTTCCACAACTTTCAAAAATTTTAACTGGCTAATCAATTCCTCCTCAGCCTCAATTCCCCATCCCCTAGTTAAATCATGACCAAGACAAGATGCACGGCACAAATCATATAAACCACAGCTAGGTGTGTATGGCGGTTATGGAACTGAAGAATTAGTTCACAACAGGGGGACAGGGGTCAGAGAGACCACAACTGCTTGCCTAAAAGCTCCCCGGCCTTTACTACATCCTCTGCAGGAAGCCCGGGCACTTCCATATTTGACCCCGATCTTAACATTATTGATGTAATGTACTGCAAACCAGCGAAGTTTTATTTGCTAAAGCCTTCTGTCGTTAAGCGGACTACATTAATTGACCTTTACTGGTCCCTGGGGACAAATGAAGCCAATTTTCCAGACTGCATAACAAGTAGGAGGAAAAGGCAGAGAATCTCTCACAATGGTAGCGTCCTAGCATTTTTGTATCTGTATATGATGATCATTATAGCTTAGTAAACACATCATTAACACAGCATGTTACCTCAAGATTTTGTATACTAAAGCAAGTCAAGGGTACCATCAGTTTGAACTTTCAGTGTCAAATTTGGTTTGTTGACTATAACCCAAACCGATTCTTGCACCAATGTTGTAAAAAACACACATTTTCATTTGGGCAAAAAGATTCCAGTTAAGATTCCTTCCGAGGAGCTTCGGAGACACAATGCTATTTTGCTGTGAGGTTTATTAATTCTCAGAGAGAGCTGCCATCTCGCTGGCAGCTGTCAAGAAAACACCCCCCAAAAGGAAAAAAGAAAGGTCATTTTTTTAGTAAATGGTTGCCAGAGCTGCAGTACACTTCGATTCAAAGGTAGCCCAAGGTAAAACCACAATGGATCTCCCGGCAAAGTGGACTTCTGCTGGTAGACCACAGTTGAATGGCCACCCATCGCTGGCTCTCAGCACAAGAACCTTTTTACGCCCATCGATCACAAAAAGGCAAAGAAACAGAATGAATCCCCAGGCTGTGTAACGTTTTGGTTACGTGGTTTTGACGGCCTACCAAACACAGCGTGGACTGTAATTGATATGTACCACCGAGCAATTGATATCCACCTGTCTTCCGAATATATAAAAGGCTGTGTCATTCAGAATAATGGTTTCCAATCACTAAACAACATCCATCGATTGTGGGGGGAGTGGATATTGACTCACAATGTCAGAATTTCACTAAAGCCATGTAGGCTATTTGGATGCCATTAACGTCAACTCAGTCATAAGTTACGGCATAATTGGGACGCAATACAGTTTCAAGAATAAATGGCTCGATTTACTACCCTACTCCTCAAAGGGGGAAAAAAAATCTCACGTCCATAAGAATGCAGAGATTCATAACAACTCCCGCCTTTTAAAAATCACGGCGACGATATTCTTTTAGCAATTGAGGCTATAAGCGATTATTCCGGAACCTGTGCTTGACTTGAATGATTATGGAGGGGATTAAAAATGTGAACGGCCCGTCAGCAATTAATCCTACATCGGTTTATTGATGTTGCCGACATGGAAGCGGCGCTAACAGGCATTTAAATGAAGCTGAAAATGTCACCATCGGCGGCTTAGAGCCCATTCCCTGTCCTGCTGGTCTCCCGCACAAGCTGACTGTCACTCCCGCGCAGCATTTCGCAAATTAAGCACGAAGCAGTAGATGAATCGAGCTGGATGAGTATATACTTTCCTAGCATCATACTTTTAGTCTCACTGGCTCAGTGGCTGCCCATCTCCGGAGGTGAAGTGAAATAAAATGAAGCTTTATTTGCCATTTGCACAAGCACGAGAACAGGCACATTGGAAAGCGCTGTCAGCTATGAGTTCAATTCCCACGTCTAGCTTCTGTCTGAGAGAACCTGGCCTGTTCTGCCCGTGCTGACTTCACAATCAATTCCAAAAATATAAATTCTCGGTTTCAGTGCATGCAACTAAAATATGAAAAGCTATACCCATTTTCAAAGTCATTCAACCCAGTTTGAAAATGAACACACTCATTGACTCTTCCACTGAAGAGGTAGCAGTCCATTTGAGATGGACTCAAACTATATTCCCGATCGTTTTCATGGTGAATGCTGACTCCCACCTCGCTTTATTTCCTGCCAATGTGTAATCGACAGAATTACCATGTGATGGTAGAGTAACTCTACTGTTAAACCCAAGTGGTTCATTACCTTTTGGCTGTGTTAACATGCATCAATTGTATGACAGCAGCTAATTTGACTAACAGGACTACTTCTCCAGCACTTATATGATGAACATGAATAGATATATAACCATATACATTTGGCAAAATACATAGAGGTACAGCCATGATGTTACTATGGATGCATGGATGAGAGCCTTTCGTACTCCAGCAGTTCATCATCTACCTGATTACAGGTGTGATGGGAGGGGTTGTGTCAATTTCCTGAACAGTGGTCACATGGCAGGGGAACTCCCAGGACAGCGTCATAACCTCTCACAGGGCACACGTACACTATTGGCAATTTCGAAATGCCAGTTTGCCTGAATCTTTGTAAGTGCGGAAAGCAACCCATGCAATAGTGGCGGAAATTGGAAACCCCACACAAACACACTGAGAAGGGGCAAGAATCGAACCTTCGAACGTGGAGGTATGAGGAGGCAGCGAGGGTGGAGGGGCATCCCCCAGGCCCCTTATTATAACAAATGAGAACATCCCCCCCTCTAGGGGTCGGAAAATTTTATGTAAATCATGGATATGTTTTTGAAGTCATCAAAGTGCAGCTATGGTAGAGTATCGATATCACGGAACTAAGACACCGAAAAATCTGAAGAAACTGCACAGCAGCGTAGCAAATGTGGATATATTGAAATCCACGGCTTGTACTTCTGCTTCTAGTCTCATCGACTAACCCATGTTAAATCGCCGATCTTGTGCATGTCTTCTCCTGTAATCACACATGGAAACAGCTGGTGATGAAAACCACGCAAGCTGGGAAAACAGGGAACGAAAGGCGAGCGCATGACTTGCCGACAATGCAGACAGGATGGGGGAGGTTCGAGAGGGTAAAGCGTACCGTCATAAACTGGACTACGCTCTCAATGACTGGAGAAAACGTTCACACTGCAAAGAAACACAAACCGTCAAACTTAGGAAACAGCAGAGGTATCAATACGGGAACAATAACGCATGAATGACCAGTAGGAATTCAGTGTTCAGAAAGGTGGGATCCAGCATTTAGTGAGTCCATCTCCCCTGGAGGTCCAAGATGTTCATGCTTCACGACTATTCAATTCTCACTGGGAAATGTTTCATAAATTTAGAAAAATTTACAACTGAAAAAAACATAAAGTTAATATAAATTATAAAATGTATGTATAGTGTGTAAGACAGCATTATGAAATTAGCAAAAATGGCTGTAGACTGTATAACTAAAATTATAATTAAAAAAAATTCCACAGCATTAATTTAACATTCATAAATAGAAACCCCTGTGGGTCTTGGCCTCGATTTCACTCCATATAATCTGACCCCAGTGGCTCACATATTTTTGCCCTGTACTGGGTACTGGGTTAGGCCAGTGTGGGGGAGGGGGAGCGTGGGTTGGGGCACATTTCAGATATTTTGCATGAGATTTAACACTCTAGCAGTTAACCTGGGGTGTTGGCATTTATTAACCCCCCCCCCCCCAATGAACACTGGCCTCGAAAGCACGGAGGGGAACGCACAGAGCCAAGTACTAGCGACCATGACGGATTTGTGTTTCTCATGTTAACGGTATTCTGTCTTTACCTCCATATTTGTTTCAGTACTGGTCTTCGACATATCAATGCTAGCTTGTTAGCAGCTGGCAAAATGTTGCTAAATAAGATTCCATCAGGGAAATAGTTATCCAAACTGATAAATATCAATTGTCCTCTAAATATAAAGATCTTCTCTCTTTCTTCCAACCACTTAGAAAGTACGGCGTTGTGGGAGCCTTGACAAGCAGGGAAGAGACACATTGGTCAGGCTGCTAGCCCGTAACAGGGTGATGACCAGCTATAATAATATATAATAATATAAACATTTCATGTGCATGTTATGGCTATCTTGTGATCGCAATCTTAATTCAGATTTAGCTTCATAAACTGAACAACATACTTAAAATGAATTAAAGATCATGAATCCTAAATAGCGCACATTTTTTTAAATTAATTGAGTTATCCACAGAGAGAATTGGGCCTTCGAGTTCACTTTTTTTTTCTCAAAAGTTCCCAAACATGAAAGGCGAACTGAAATAATGAATGCTCCGATTCCTTTTTACGCTCCCAAAACTGAGATAAACTGGTGAAGTGCACAATTATTCACAGTGATTTAATCTTCTGAGGACTGGGTGTGATGCCTTTCCACTCGGTATGAAAACACACCCCTAAAGAAGGTCAATCTTGCAGAAGGCCGGACGACAACGCCCATTACAACAGCTAATCATAGTATGCTAAAAGCCAGCCCCCCCCACTGTGAATATCTAGATATTCATATAGGTAGAGGGGGCCTCACCAAAATAGGTGATTCAGGTGCTGTCTCCATTGGGTTCCAGTTTCATGTGCTTCCTCATATGACCTCCAGTAAAACCTTTTTATTGGTCATTAAATTGTATTATGAGCGCTGTCTCTTATACAGAATCACCTTCATAACATTATACATTTTTATATCTGGGCATGATGGGGGTGCCCGATCTGGGGCTGGAAAAAAAAACCTGTTTCCCACAAGTTTCCCACATTACCCTGTAAGATGTCAGATAAGACAAATGGAGACGATTAAATGAAAGAGAAAATGCAATGTAGAATAACTTAATTGGAGCGTTTAATTTAAATAAGAAAAATGATTCACTGCTTCAGATACAAAACTTCAGGTCATCAAGTAAAAAGCACTGTTTCATGTTCTCCCCCAAACCCCGCTGGTGAAAGGGGTCCCGTCACAAGTCGTGATGCCAATGGCGGAAGACGAGGCAGGATGGCCGAAGCAGCACGAACAGCAGCGATCCAACTATGGCAGGTATTAGGATGGCTACCCACTGTTGAGCCCTCAGTACCCACACCGTCTGTCTCACTGGCGGCCCAAACTGAGTACAGTGACGGAGAGATGCTTGACGGAGAGGCGGACACTGAGCTGTAACACACTTAAAACACACGCAGCGTGGATGCACAGGTGGGATGGTCAGAGACAGGTCCAAACTCATGGACACCATGTCTGTTACAGCCCAGAGATGTCACTTTTTGGCGAAAATAAACTGGCGGGGGGGGGGAATAACCACCCACTGCCAAAAAATGCCGATGTGGAACGTTTCTGTTTTGATGCCTCAGTGAATATAGCACTGATTCTCTGGCCTGGGGCGTCGGCTGAACACGCCGTGGCCGTGGGAGGGGCCTCCAGTGGAGCAATGGTGGACGGGACGAGAGAATGGAGACAAGTCGCGGCAGCGCTTATCGCGTAGGACGCTTCAGAGCAACGGCGGGAACGGATTCAGCGTATCTTACTCATGCCAGTGCCCCATGGGCAGCAGGTGTGTAAGCGGGAGGGAGCTGCAGTGAGTCATTGTGACAGTGAGCTTTGCGAGAGGCCAGGGCAAGGGGGGGATTGTGTTTCTCCGATTTGGATGGCCTGTCAACAGACCCGATGGGAGATGGGTGTGCGGGCAGGAAATCAGGGCGCTCTCCACACTGCGGAGAACGCTAAATTCAAGAACCCAAAAAGATCCTCAGAAGAACATTAAAAAGGTAAAAGAACCTGAAAAGAACCTGAAAAGGACCTGAAAAGGATAACACGCTTGACTTCGAAAACGTTAGCAGGTTCTCAGAATGTCAGACCGGCCAGAGAGATAGACAGTTTGTTTGGAGCATGTTATAAAGACGAAAACTCTTCTCTATATTATACAGTGGAGAGAGCAAGAAAAGGAGCCTCTACACGGCAGATGGATGTGTTTTTAGGAATTTCACAAGGCCTGGGGTTGTTTCTTGTCAGTCTATAAAAAGGGACTGAAAGCCAAAGATGCAGGAAGGCGAATGGTTATGATTGGCTCCAGCTAGGGACATAGTAGGCTGTACAGCGTTAAACAATATGGATGTTCATATGTACACATTTGGCCACTGTACCAGAAAAGAAAATAAAGGAAAGGTTTATTCAGTCCTTTCCCATTCCTGACAGCGCAAAGGTCTGGCTCCCAGGGACAGTAAAATGCTTATTTTATGTAATGTTATTGAATGACTGTCACTGCTGAGAGACCAGGAGCCTGACAAACAGGTCTACAGTCTGCATGTTCACTTGTAGCCTTGGGGTGGCAGTGGGGGGTGCCGAGTTACACAAGGATGGCCCATATTAAGCGCATGACGACACACCTGTAATTGGAGAGACCCCCTTCGTGCCCTAACGATTTTTTTTTCTTTTGCTGCACAAGGCAAGCTCTTTTCTTCCAAGTCAATACTCCCCCCTAGCAGCGCTGCTAACAGAAGTAGCTACGGCCTTCATAACGAGTGTCAAAGACATGCAACGCCAGTCACACAGGAACTCGGCATCTCTCCATACCAAAGTAAATGGCTTGACTTACCTTATGTTCTCGGCTGTCTAGTCAAACTGTTGAGTTTACATATGCTCACCTAGCTTGTGATAAACTCCCTGGAGTTGAACCTTTCCCAGTACAGCAGCACTTGGATAGTCTGGATGGTGAAAAGGTACCGAGAAGGTACTCATCCAGAATGGCTATCCTCAGCCGTAGTGCAGGAAGAGGGAATGTGCAACTGACACGCAGATTGGTTGCGGGCACTGAGCAGATCAGTGGTGGTGAAGTCATCAGATGAGGATCGCCGTTTACCACTCAAACTACACCCCATAAGATCTTCAAGTGTGCCAATGAGCTGTGGGTAATGACTGAAACAAAAAAATCTGCAAGTACAAGTAGCTGAAATGAGGTTTCTCCACGGGGTGTCCAGGGTTACTTTCAGTGGCATGGTGAGGAGTTTGTAGATCCAGAGGGTCTTTAAAACAGAGTAACTGCTCCTTTACATTGAGAGGCATCTGTTGAGGTGCTCCATGCATCTCATAAGAATTCCAACCATGTTTGCTCCCAAGGGAGCTGTCCCGGCTACGTCCCACAGAACAGAGGTCCTTTGGGAGACCCAGGACATAGCGCAGGGATTATGTCTCCCAGTTGGCGTGGGAACATCTGGAGAACGTTAAGAACAAGCCCATGGAGAAGACAGGTGTAGTCTGACTTGCTAGGCACGCTGTCCCCACGACCCTCACCATGAGAAGTGACGCGTCGATAATAGTGATGATGAAAAATATGAAACAAAACGTGGAAAGATCGACGAAATCGATGACAGGAACATATGGGGACCGGCGGGAAGCTCTCCTCTTCAAACTTCACATTGATCAAGCAGCTCGTTCCGCACATTTATTATTCTCTATAATAAATTATAGACTCTAATCTGCAGAGTAGCAAAAATAACACGCCTCACAATAGCTATAGTTAGAACTTCAATCGTTAGATGTCGCAATCTAAGGGAAACAGCTAGGCAAATGCGGGAGCATGGGAAGCTGAAGCGTGAATCCCGCTATATGTGACAATGTGTTTTATGTAACATAGCCTCCCTGTTAGCGAGCTATAAGCACAGGACCCCAGTGTTTCATAGTCGAGCACCTCCACGCCTTTCATCCGCACCCTGTTCTATTATCCCAGGCTATTTGCATGAATTATTTCATTAGGGATCTGTGGAGAACCGCTGAATGGGCCAGCCCCCCACCTCCCCCCACGAACCTAATATCTGCCTGCCTTTTGACAGCCCAATTACATCTCGTTCATGTCACTGGACCTTCTGTTCACGTTCCCTATTCAGGACCGCTCCTTCACGCTCGGCGGGCTGACGGCTGTGTCATAAAGCGCGCTTCGCTGATCCAACTCGCTGCCTCGGGGATAGCCGAGGCCCAGCTATTTCGTTTGGGGGGGGGGGGGGGTTTGGCCCCATCAGCTTTTACTGGGAAATTGTGCCAAAGTGGGTCGGCAGGCTTACTTCCTCAAAATTTGGGTTGGAGGTACAGAGGGGTTACTGCCTCACTGTGCATAACAAAACAAGACATGTAGTCACGGCTGATCAATCCTATAGCTGACATAGGCAGCCGCCTAGGGCAATAACTTCCTATAGCTGACATGCCAGCCAATTTCACTTGACTTTAGATAGGGGGCGTCAGTGGTCACACTTGCCTAGAGCTCCACATGGGCTACGACCGATACTGCCTGCAGTGTTAGCAACAGCTTCTTTAATTAGCTCACGGCTCATCGTTAATTGTTCAACATTTAACATTAGTACATTTACATGACGCTTTATCCAATGCTGAAAACCAGTTGAGAGAAGGGTTACAATTTATGTGTGCCTCCCGGGATTTGAGCTGACAACCTTCACGTTGTTAGCACAAGTGAAGATATGACTTTCTTATGATTAACCAATTAGCATTCATTTTACTTGGATCTTATTGGTTAATGACATTCTCATAATTCATATATAGCACACCATTGCTTGCGATGACTTAGTTCTACTTCCGGTCCTACATCCAGATGGGAAGACGGAACGTGCAGCACATCAATTTGAAAGTAGAGGGAGCCGGGCGAGGTAATCAACACCCCAGGTGTAATGACTTCAGTGCACGTTTTCTATCAAAGATGAAACTGAAAAATGAGCCACCTTAAAAAAAATGCAACGCCATTCGGTCCCCTTTTAATCATGCTGACAGAGTCAGGCACCGGAACGTTGTTTCACTGGGATGACTGTGAATGATTCATATTTGATGTTATGTGTAGCAGAATTCAGGCATTTTCAAAGAATGGAGGGAAAAAAGTCAGATATGGAGGTTGTGTGGGAACTGGGTGTTTCTTCATTTAATTTTTTTAAGTGAACTGTTTCGTGATTGCATGAGCTGTATGGCATAAAATCTACATGCATTAAGCCCCTATATGGCTATACGAAACTCTAGACACCCCTCCCCACCCCACCCCCCAAGTTTAATTAGCTTCAAGACATCGTTTTCTGCACGATTGCTATTTCCAAGTAACATCATAAAAGCCAAAAAGCAGACAGGAGAATAGAAGATGCCTGAAGTCAGTCAAATCCTTGCTTAAAAGGAAACCACGTTGCTTATAACAAAGTTACATAAACTGCTTCAACTCACAGGCTAAATCTGTGACAATCAGGCCTGACAAACATTTGGACAAAATATGCTGGTAGTGAACACATCAATGCACTTCCCAGTCATTTTAATCTGACAGTGTTTTGCATTGATTGGTTTTTTTGTTTGTTTTACTATTTGAATTGCATGAGGCTCACTGAGCCTCACATTGAACATGTTTCCAGCTAAAAAAGAAGTATTATTGGCTTTTGTTTACAGAGGGCACGCTAGCAGCGAGAATTCTGAACTGGCTCAGCGTCAAGATAAATATTACAGAGAAAGAATACTTGGCAACCAGCTCCGTGATGTTTCCAGGCTTGCTGATTAGGCACAACAGGGGTGACTCTTCGTTTTACGGCAAATGTGAATTTTTAAACAAAGACGACATGCCAAGAACGTCTTATTAATCTCTTATTGATGACATACAGAAATATCTAAGCATGAATCCCGTTAAGACGTGCGCTGGGCCCGAAAACAGCAATCATACAGAAGTCACACACGCACACACATGCCAACCACCTTCTACAACCAGCACACTGCGAAGGAGGGCCCATCACCCAGGATCTGGGAATGCAGGATTCATCGTTGCCATGGTAAATTATCAGGGCAGGAGTCCTGCTGGCAGTCACAAAAAAAGTGCCCAAATTAGCCAGACAGTAGATGGGACAAGAAAATCACATACAGTATCAGTCATAAGTATGGTCTCACCTACAGAAAATAATTTGTTTTTCAACAAGATGACAACCCTAAGCACACCCTTTGGATTACGCAGTATTATCTTGTGAACAAGGAAAGAGATGCAACAGATGATGACCTAACCCCCACAATCATCCGACCTAAACCCCATAGAGCTAGTTTAGGTCTGTTGGCTATATCTAGAAGCTGGTTTGAAAGAATGGCAAGTCCGCAATGCCGTCAACAAAGGAGAAGGGGGCTACTTTGTCACTAATTTGAGAAAAATTTGAGGTTTCAAACACTTGTCTTGCAAAATTTGCTATGCATTACTTCATTGCCTCGAGGTCCTTTATTACAGGGTTAGCAAATGCAAGGGTGAGTTAAAAGCAGGTGTGTCCAGACGTTTCACTGATACTGTATGACAGCACTGCTTAATTCAGACATTCTGGTCAGTCTGTACCTCCAGAAAAATTGGGTTAACTTGATATAGGGCTATTTACTTAATTTAAAATCAAGTAAGTGTTTCTAGTCCTGCATTACTGTTATACCACTAATTAGAGATCATAACTATCGACCTCAGAAAGCAAAAAAAAATATCGGTAGTCTCTCACTGCCAACTATAGTACTGTTCTCCTTTGGCATTTGCTGAACATTGCAAAATAAAATGGTAATCGTTGGCTCCTGGTAGGTCAGACATTTATTGCTGAAGCACAAACTTTTGAACAGGAGTTGCAAACCCTGATTAGGCCTCATAATTATTCATTTAAAAGCACAGTGCAGCCCTAGAGACGGTATTAGCGATGCCACTTCTAGGGAGGTAAACTTAACAGCTAATAAGCCACAAATCAAAAAAGGTTATTCTCCTTTTTGAATGACTAATTTCTCCAATGCACCCTGAATGTCTATTACAAGCAGGCAGTAACACCTTAAGCAGGAAAAAGACCCTCCAACACCCCCGATTTACAACTAGATTTCCTACTGTTCAATTATGTATCAGATTTGTTTGCCTACTGTTACTGTATGTGTCAGCCCTATAGAAAGTGTGGTTTGACAAATGGCATCGCCTCTCCAAAAAGAATTACATCTGATATTTGAAATATGGTGCAGACTCGATGGCAGTCTGACTTGTGGAATTTTGAACTTAGAACTGAAGGGCAAACTTCCAAAACTCACTCACTTTGTTGCTTTTGAGATGAGGTCGCCAATCGGCATGGGAACCAAAATGTAATCCAATGAAGAACCTGCGTTCAATTTCCAAAACTCACCAAGTCCACAGAAATTTTTTCCATGATGTATCCCATGAACTGAGTCAGTTTCAGAAATGTGCTCTCGGTTTTATTTGGCTTCATACCTATGGATGGCAGTCTGAGATCTAGAATTCAGAATCACAATTGAGAACTTCCAGCTGAGGAGCTCAGGTGGCCTGGGCTAATGTTTATCTCCTTTACAATAAGCTGGCATTAGGTTGTGCTTGAAAAAAACTAACTAATTAACATGATTTCTCCACTATAATTATCCCTCTGGCTTTTTCTTCAAATGTTTTTTCAGCATTATGTTTCTGAAGCATTTCAGACCATTGTAACTGTTAAAATGTGTTACTTAACCGCGAGAGATTTGGTCCTGAAATTTAAAAAGAAAAAAAAAACAAACCTCCAGAAAATACAATGGACTCCATCCCAAAAACTCGTTACTTAGGCAATTGACTGAAACTCTGGAGGTTTTTTTCTGTACTAGACGTAAATGAAGGCTTGACAGCCCAAATGTGCATCTTTGCTTCCAAAGCTGCCAGAACATACTGTGCCGCTACATTCCAGCGGCCCACCTTCCCGCTGGAGTTTCCACCACAAGGACTCGATGGTTGAGCTTTTTCTGCCCGGTTTCAGAGACACGGGAGCCGGAATGCCGCAAATCCCATCCCAAACTCCTGCTTGTGTCAACACTTTATCGTAGAACAGTCGGTTACACAAGAGCAATGGAATGGAATATAAGAATGGATGAAAGCAGTGGCTTGTGCTATCCAGCAGATTAGCAGAAGCATTGGACAGGATCCCATCTGATGGAGACAGGAACGCTGACACCCAAATAGGGCGGGAGGAACTCAAGACAGAGCTCGGTATTTCCGGATTGCCGGAACAGGAGCGGAAAACCAATGACTCAAGTATTCGCCAGCTACGGACCAGAGAATGGTCGGCAACATAAACATAATCTTGCTGCATCTCATCATCCCAGGATTCCATAGGGCTGAACCACTTGACTAATTAAGTCGTGATTTGTAGACTGCCTCACCAAAAACGTGTTTTCTTTGTGAGACTAGCCTGCACACATGGAAGGCAGAAGGATGTGTTTGCTTTCTTCTTATGATGGATGTTTTCGCTGAGCACTCATGGTGAGCTCCTTCTGGTGGCTCCTTGCCCTCACGCGTCTGCCTTTCCCAGCATCCCTCCCCCCCTCATAGTCTTCCATCGTTGCCATGATGTATTTCTGGTTGTCCCTCAGACGCAAAGGGCATCTGCAACCTCAACCCCTGCGTGAACTTGGTTCTCGCTTGGCGCCGGGTCAGTGTGCCGAATCAGTGTTTACGGAGAAATGCATCTTGGCGCTGATTCATCTGCTATGGGGCGAACCCTCGGGGCGACGCGGCGGATGGTGTTTCCGCCTCAAGACGCAGAGGAGTGCGGCCTAATTGAGGGCATCGGAATAAAACGGAGTTAATGAGAAAATGGGAAGGGGTGACCCTCGCAAACGGGGCCGCGCCGGGCAATTATCTCCCTCGACGCAGCCCGTAGTGGCTGTACACCCCCACGGCAGATAGGCCCACTGTCATCTGTTAAAAAGCATACCCCCCTCTTTAGGAAACACAATGAACAATGTGGAGAAACAAGCCATCCTTCAGCGCAAAGGAAGCTGGATCTGACAGCCTGAATGTGAGCTTGCATAATGTGGACCATTTAGGCGGAGGGAAATTCATTTGCCAAAATGTGCGGCGTTGCGCGCACTCACGCCCCGGCCTCGCCCACCCGCCCGCCAGCGTGCGAATGCTGATTTATTTCTCCTTCTCTCACAGCACGCAAAACACAAATACAGATTTATCCTCCGCCCCCCCACTACGCATCCTACTTTAAAAAAAGACACCTGCGTGTGCATAGACTGTCACACGTGAGCAGGATGTTAGGCACAGAGACACACACAAACACACACTCTCTCCTACCCACTCACACCAAGACCCACACACCCACACATATATATTCATATCTTAGTGGAGGCTGCCCATTCATTTCTGTGGGGAAAACCGTAACCCCGACAATCACAACCCTAACCCCCACCCAGCCCTAATCTTAACCATAAATAACCAAACAAAGTACATTTTTAATTTTTTTTGTAGTCACAGCTGAAAAAATGGTCCCCACAACGTAAAAATATCAGGTTTTTATTACATTGTGGGGACATTTAGTCCCCACAATACAATGCACACCTGGTATTTCTCTCTCTCCTTCACACACAGACAGACACGCACCCACACACGCACACACAGACTCACGCGCGCAGAGAGAGAATAGGGAACCTTTAGAAAAGGTGCTGAGGCAGCAGTCCACGCACAGTGCCCCCCCCGCATCACCTCCGGGGCCCCGCTACCCCCTACCTGTAATGGCGGGTGTCTCTCAGGCCGCGATTGCTGGGGATGCGCTCGCTTTCACGCTGGTTGAAGGCGTAAAGCTTGTAGGGGTCGTGACCCGGCTTCCATCGGCGCACGCTGAGATAACTCTTCTCCTCAAACTGCTCCAGGAGGTCATCCCATTCTGCTTCTGTGAGCTGAAACACACCGTTCTTCATTGGAGTTTCATCCACTTAGCTGACGACTAAGCTGACGACAGAGTGACCAAAACGCAACGTGTACCGAGACTGATAAGAACTGATAAGAATTGTAACAGCCTTCTAGTAAATAAGGGCCCAATTTAGTATGAATCAATAGTGAACAACAGAACAACTGCTCAGAACAAACTAATATTTTTCTTACTTCCTGCCTATGCCTCTTAATATATATTATCTGACATTTAAATGGCTGGTTCGATTTCCCTCCGCATATTGCTGTTTAAGAAATGCAATTATTTGAGAGCAAAATTAGGCCGCTCACGAGAGTTTCACTTACACAAAAGTCTTCTGAGGGCAGAAGGAAAAATGATTGGTTCAGAGAGATAACCAGATTGTAGAAGAGGTGAGTCCAAACATCTAAAGGAGTATGTGTAGCGGCCAGGCTGTTGAACATGATGGGCCACCCTTTGGCAGGCGGCATACTGTGGGCTTCCACGGCTAACTGCATTCTACCTTCCTGGTGCTGGAATGGCAGCAGCCGGAGCAAGCAGGCAGGGGGACGGTTAAGAAATCGGGCCCTTGTCAGATTCAGGAGGGAGCCTAATCATCCATCCTTCCAAAAGATGCTGAATACTGTTTGCTAACACTTTCTATGAATTCCAAGTTTATACTGTAATTGCAATGCATTCATAAGGCATTATAAACATGGGGTAACGCTTTACATTAAGTGCACCTTCATAATGCATTCATAAAGCATTATAAACATGGGGTAACGCTTTACATTCAGTGCACCTTCATAATGCATTCATAAAGCATTATAAACATGGGGTAACGCTTTACATTCAGTGCACCTTCATAATGCATTCATA
>JAODJX010000041.1:6403669-6437589 GCA_026776945.1 Isichthys henryi
CATTGCTTCCAGGATAGGCTCCAGACCCCCCACGACCCAGTAAGGATAAGCAGTTTGGAAAATGGATGGATGGATGGTCCACAAAGGATCATAGCACCATCAGAGCTTTCAGATCAAAACGCCGTCTTCTTTGGCATTTTATAAGACCTCTGCTTCTTCATATGAATGACTATTTCATACTGGTACAGTGTTATCTAACCGCAAGAGGTCAGAGCCTCTCTGTCTGCATTTGACACAGTGGGCGTGTCCCGACTTTAGTTAGCTTCCAGGCTGTTTCACTATGCTTAGCCTTGAAGCTCTCATGGATAAAGAACTTGTCATATCTACTCTTTCATGAATCCCCAGAGGATACCGTCCTGTTTCCTTCGACTTTGCCTTTGGACTATGTCCTTGGCTTTTCCCAATGCTTCCCTGCATCTCCCGTTTGCCCCTGACTTTCGTCGCATTTCTTCCTCTCCTGTTTGTATCTTAAACCTACTTGGCATGACTAAGACTCCCAAATGACCTTCTAGAAGTTTGCGGTCTTCAATCCTTCAATACTCTCTTCTGTTTTTGACCAAAGTTCTACACTTAGATGCAGACTCTCAGCCCGAAAGCATCTCCCCACCTGCTCCTGATGGCCCAAGACCCAACAAAGTGTAGCTC
This sequence comes from Isichthys henryi, assembly GCA_026776945.1. Classification (NCBI taxonomy): domain Eukaryota; kingdom Metazoa; phylum Chordata; class Actinopteri; order Osteoglossiformes; family Mormyridae; genus Isichthys; species Isichthys henryi. The sequence continues at coordinate 6,404,315 of JAODJX010000041.1, forward strand.
CCTGCTACTATAGCCATGGATCACCTGGAAACCGATGAAGGCAGCTTTGCAAATATTTATAACAGGCAGATCACGAGAAGTACCTACAGTACACATGGGTGCATCGATTTACCACTTTAATTGACGGTGCTAGAAAATATTCTAACACAATAAAAATAATAGCACATCCTTATCATTTTAAACACATTATGGTGCGGTGCATGGTTCAGTAGATTAGGGTGTTGTGTCTGTGAGTGGAAAGTCACTGGTTCAAATCCCAGGATTAACAGGCTGATTTCTTAATTAGGCTCTCAGCAAGGTCCTGAACCCCCCAATTGTTTGAAAAAAAAAATACACATTGCTTTTTGATAAATTCTGCTAAACAAATAAAATGGAAATTACTGTGTGTGACTTTTATTCAGGATGAAAGTGCTGAATAATTTTCTTTAAATCTACATAGTATGGTTCCAGTACTCTCTCCTGCACCTCTTACGTGTGATCTGTCCATTCAAGCCTCGCTTTTTTTTTTTTCCTGGTCTTATTTCCTGAGGAGCTGAGCTCGGAGTTTGTGGCCCTTTCATAAAGCGTGAACTTTGAGGAGCAGAAATCGCCCTCTCTGAATGTCCCGTTCAAATTTATTAACCGGAAATTAAACAGCAATATAGCAAAGCGAGCGGATAAAAGGATCCGTCTGTGGAATATAGATAAGATTGGATGAGTGAGACACGCAAGCCTTTGAGCCGGAAGGTGAGGCTGCAGTGACAGCACTGGTGACTGACCTCCCCTGCAAATCAGCGGCTGACCTAGCGAAGGACGCCTGGGCGTATTAAGCCAAAGCTTGCTCACTACCCACACGTGTCCTTTTAAATTCCTTACTTAAGGTTAACGCGGGTGCATAGGGCTCGGCCGCCAGCTGGCTCCCGCTCCTCAGATGTTTCCATCCAGTAGCTGCCATGTCCTGCCTTTAGCAATCCGAGCACCAGCCCGTTGAGGAAGTTGTGCTATTTAAATGAATACGAACAGTTTTAATTGAATAAAATTATCTGATTTAGGCTGAAATGCATACATCCCATAGATACAGTAAATGAGAGATCAGGCCAGTAGCAGCTGAAGTCTACAGAATGTCAGAATGTCTTACGGTGTCTTTCAGCTTGACCTTATAAGCAAAATAATAATAATAATAATAATAATAATAATAATAATAATAGAAAAAACAGAAATCTTGCAGCAGAATGTTTTAGAGCAGTGTATCTCAACCCAGTCCTCAGGGACCCCCAGACAGTCCATGTATTTGGTCTCTCCCAGATAATAGATAACACAGAATTCCTGGTTCATAAGTGTTAGGAGCTGAGAGGGAGCCAAAACCTGGACTGTCTGGGAGACCCCGAGGACCGGATTGAGAAGCACTGAGTCTTTAGAGTCTTAAAGCACTTATGTAAGTCGCTCTGGCTAAGGGCGTCTGTCAAATGCTGTAAATGTAAATGTAAGCACTGTTGTAAAGTAAGTTCATGTGGACACAGGAAGAACATCAATTCTGGACAAATAGAAGTGAGGCAAACCCACAGCACTGCAGGTGTAAGTACCAACTACTGAGGTCCCACACCACCAATATCATGTCATATACCTTTTCATTTTTGTATCATATACCTTAGTATTTGATGCATCTATCATAGCTTATACCTTTTATTACATCATCCATCATGCCATATACATTTATATTTGATACGTCTTTCATATAACTTTGTTTGATATATCTGTCTTAACAACATATCTGAAATGTATAGCATAGTAAAGCTAAAAGTTTGTCACTTGACCCTTGCTTTGAAGAATGGCATTGGGGCAGGAATTAATTTGCCTTCATTTGTTCCCACCCCACCCCCGCCCAAAAATATAACGCATTTAAATGAAATGAAACACACCAATATCAAAGTCTCTCCTGCACCATTGCGCATAAGGCAATTGAAATCTAATCACAAGAGACATGGAGTTATGGGTGACTGGATGATGACATGACGAAGCTGACACGTCCTTTTAGGTGTCAACCAAAATGCGAAGGACGCACCGCGCTGTCCCCATCGTACTGCGACCTTCGGACAAGCGCCTGCACTCTCTGATAAGAAAGTGCGGGACTCGGGAGTCACCGGTGAATGGAGAACGTCGGAGGACGTGCCGCGCATTCTGGAGCGGGAACGCGCAGAGCGACGCCCCCGCTTTACACGCCTACAGAGTGTGAAGGGTCGATGGTCCACGCTGGTGCCCCTCCGAAGTTTTTGTGTGCCAAGGACTGACATGGGTGGGCGGGGGCGGCTTCGGTCCGTGTTCAGCGAGCGGTCACGGACCCGGTTTGTTATTAAATGCGGGCGCATAGTTTGCCTGGCAGCGGTTCAAACCGCTCCTGGGAACACTGGGGGCAAATGAAATTTGTCGAAATAAACCTCATAAAAATCAAAACTCACAAGGCACCAGATTTCATTAGACAGGCTGCATGCTTGAAAGCGAAATGTGCTTATGTTTGTGCACCGTGTTCCCGATGAATTATAAAGTTGGTTTTGGCGTCTGGTTTGAAAAGAAATGATTTATTTAATATGCCGGCGTCTCGACTGTGCAGCGATGGATGCGCGACACCATTATCATTACACCGGTCGTTATCTCGGTACGCAGACGCGTCGTTTGTCCGCACATTCCCCGTGACACCGTTAAACGTTTCATTCAGCTCACGAGAGATCTGGTAGGTAAATGGTAAATACTTACATTTTTATTTTACTTTATACATATTAGAATGAGCAATAAACAGAATTAGTGCCTATTCTTCATAGCCACACACACATACCGCCACAGTCTCTCCAGGAACACGTTTTAGTGGTTTTTCTCCAAGTGGAATGGTAGCAGTAGATCCAAAAAAGCTATGCGATGACCTTAAAATGAATGCTATTTGTGTTCAACGGCAGGAAAAGCTCAGATATACCCATGGTGCACATACTTCTGCTGACTATAAATAATGTCTTTATAGTCGCTCTTCATTTTTTTTTCGGTGCTAAAATAATATCCAAAATAAGGAAACAGTCTTGCGTTTTTACCGATCATATTTAGCTGTTGGACAGAATGTGGATCAATGGGCAGCATTGTGGTTTCACACCTTGAGGATTGTGGGATTAATTCCCACCCCAGACTCCATGTATACATTTGGACGTCCTTCCCGTTATTCTCCGCATACTCTCGTTCCGTCCAGCCCCACCGGTTCGCAGTTGATGTGGATTGTTTTTCCTAAATTGCCCCTAGCTTGTGACTGTGAAGGATTAACAAGCTCTATGGGGTGGCACTGCCGTTCGCCTTGGAATCAGCTCCAGGTCTATACAAGCAGTTATGTAAGATGGATCGATATTAAGAGGTAAAGTGAAAGTACTCAATTCTATCCTTCCTAACAGCTAGTATATTATTATATACCCTTATTATACACCCTTATTAAATTACACCGTACACCATGTGGTGCAGACACCACCACAGTAATTACACTGCTCCGAGATCCCGACTTGATGAAAGGTGAAAACTGATTGGAGATATTCAAGCCTTTCATCTCTTAAAAACACCAGCTACCATAAAACTGGCTGGTTCCAAGCCTGAAAGCCGAGCACTTGATTACTGTTACCTGGTCCCTTTAAAATGCAGACCAGCGGTCCTGAAGCGTACCACTGCGAGAACTTAAGGTGTGATTGTCTGCTAACTCTGAGCAACGCTGGCTCGGCACCTTACAGGCAACCTGCATCTACAACCTGCATTTACTGCTCTCTTTATAAATGCATTTTTCAAAAATGATTTCAGAGGCGTGCTCCCAAATGACTGTTCACTTTTAAAGTTCTGCTGCTTCTCACTTGGTGGCTTACTAAGGCCAGACACACCAGTGCGTGGAAGTCTGTTGACAGGAGTAGCTCTCCCAGAACGTTTTGTTGCAACACTGGTCCGCAGAGGGTTATCTGGCATCATAATCGCGATCTTCAGGGCCTCTGCTGCCGAAACACACCAGAAACTCACCATCTGGCCACGAGGTTGATGCCAAAACCCACTTTTTGGATGACACAGTTTTTGTTTAGCATAGGGAAAAGGGATTCGTTGAGCCCTTGGTGGTCCAGCCATTCAGATTTGATTGGCTGACAACACAGGACAGAACTGACTAACACAGACACTCGTCACTGAATGATGATGTCACAGTCCCCTGGGTAATGTCTCTGATATTTCTCCTTTACTCAAGGTCACAAAATGAAAGAAAGAAAATGCATTAAATTTTCCACCATTCAATCAAAGAAGGTCTCAGCAGGGACACAAACCTCAGTCGCTGTGGTTGTCTTGGATCGAAATTAAACTCCGCTCTTAGGCAGAGGGAAACAATAGCCACATTGAAAAATGACAGGTAAAAATCGTTTTCCACCCAGTCGCGTGGCTTCCTACATATGGAGGTCGGCAGAGGTTCCCTGGCTACCGGTGAGGAAACTTAATTACCAAAGACACGTTCCAGCCAGCGCCAGCTACTGAATGTTATTTGGGAGGCTGTGCTGAAATTGGGTCTAAAGCTATAAGCTAAATGTTGTTATTAAGGCCATCTGGGGCAGGTGTGGAGGGTTTGTGCATCTGTGGCGGGAGGCTATAGACGCCTTCCCTCCATTTTCGCACGGCTCCCGTTTTAGCAAGTCTCCAGAACACTAGGAGATCAAAGGAGAGAGAAATCTCCACTTCGGATCGTCTGCTTGGTTTGTTTATTCTGCCGAAATGAAATTCTTCAGTCGCGCCTCTCATTTTATTCATGCTCATCATGACAAATTCATCAGTGACATATATTTACTGAAAGAATTAAGATTAAGACGCTGGATTTTCTTTTTCTTAATACGACTACACAGGATGTAGATTTAATTTTCATTTTGACACGATAAGAGGGACAGGGGGATAAGGGGCGAGCCATGCAAGGCCGGGCATGCGAGAGGCACAGATCCATGCGCGCTCCTGTCCATGCGACATTCGCATTTCTCCTTATCCTGTGTCAGGAGAGATGGATGGGACGACCACCTGCTCAGGTGAAACAGCGCTGACATCTTTCTGATGGGGACCTTAAGGGTCAGGGTGACATTTAAAAATAATTATAAAAATAATAATAGGAAGTCACTGTTTGATATTCTCACCGATTTATTAAGACTGCCATTAGACATGGGATCTCGGGGACTCTGTGAGCTCAGCCTGTTATTGTCACTCTCCTTAGAGCCCATTACCGATCTCATCTCTGCCGTAATAGTACCAGTGATCAAAGACACAGCTGAGAAAAACACTTTGGCTTCTCTGCCTTGAAAAGAACGGAGTGACCAACTAGGAAATTTACACGCAAAGACAGCTAGTACAGGAAGGAAAGGGTAGCATTGTGGATGCAGAAATAATACCTTGATACACACTGATGATAAACCTCTTGTGCTCTATAGATTCATTACTGGAAAAAAATGAAACAGGCATATATTAGGCCAACTCAATAGGCAGCACTGTGGTCACATGGGGGCCTTGAATTGTGGCCCTGGCTCTGTGTGTGTGCGGAGTTTGCATGCTCACCGGCTACTCCAGTTTCCTACCACAGTCCAAAGACATGAAGTTAGGTGAACTGTTTTTTTTCTAAATCATCTAGGGCACTTAGTCTATGATGGATTAGCGGCCCATCTGGGGCGTTTCCTGCCTGATTCGTACACCATACATTTGTTCAGAATAAGGGAAGCAGAACATACAAGGACGAACACTGTCCCCATGTACTGTCGGCATGAAATACGAGGTTTAATTACTTTATTCTGACCCCTGCTGTTCCTCCATGGTACAGTGTCTGTTAAAACATCGGTGACTAAATATCAGGCCAGCCAATTTCCATATCCACTCATCTATTGCAGGGTCGCTGTGGGCCTGGAGCCCATCCTGGGAAGCAGAGGGCATAAGGTTGGGGGGACACCCTGCAGGCTGAGACGCCAGTCCATCACAGGGCACACACACACAACCACCCACACAGGTCATTCTACAGACATCAATGACAATATATTCACACACTTTAAAAGTTACTTAAAGAACTGGATTGAGACACATGTGTAATTGTTTTTTGTCTGTAATGGCCTGTTGATCCCTCCCTTTAACATGTGACACTTGTGAAAAATGGAGGGGGGGGCTTCCCTCTATCAGTCATTGGCTTCCTTTTCACTCCACGCAGGACATTGTTGCAGGTGAGCACGGCTCCCTCCATCCTACCCATAGTCTTACTTTACTGGCCGACGGCACGTGTTGCTATGGAGCAATGAAAACCAACCAGTAATCCCATGCGATGGACCGCTGGCTGATATAAGCAATATATCACTTTATAAATTTGACCCCATAAAATACAATCAAAGGAGGCCATCATGACCAGTGTCACAACCCCCAACACTGTCACAACTCTGGAAGCTGTGACAACAATGAACACTGTCACAACAGTGAATACTGTCATGAAATGGGCACTGTCACGACCCTGGACACTGTCACCACTCTGGACACCATCACAACCCCAAGCTGCAGAGAAACAGCTGAACAGCAGCCAAAACAGAACCGTTCCATCTGAATCATCCAGTGCCAGGGAGAGGGCCACTATCCTCTACCAGATACCTGCTTCTCACTGAAGATCTCAAAGGAAACTGCCCTGGGAGACACATCCCATGCTGGGTTGAAACAAATCATCAAGTAGGCCCCTGTGACTCCGCCCCCGCACATGGTGCATCTCCGAACGCCCTATCCCCGTTTGACTTTACTCCTGTATTTTTGGTACATCACACCCACCTAATTACAGGTTGTCCACAAGTGAAACATGTTATCTTTCACCATCACCTGTAAATACAAGACAGGGAGTTACTGCAGCTGGTTAATGAATGAGTAACCTGGTTTACTGGGTATATATCAAGTGGTTGTGCTCCCAAACAATGCACTGCAGTAAAAAGCACCAGAAACGGAAAAGAAAAACCACGAATAAAGACAAAACATGAACACATATACTTACACACTGGGACAAAGCCATTTAATTCCCATTACTGTGGAATTCACTGATAAAAATAATGGATACAAAAAAGAATAAAGTACAAAAATGAAAATTTAATTTGTTGCCTTCCACAAGTTTTTCCTGTAGAATAAAAAAATGCAATTTTCCTGTTTGAAATATATCTTTAAATGCTTGAAAACTTTATTTACCATTAAAAGGCTACATATTAGCCCTTTCTCTTTTTCACCTCCAGAGTAAAGCCATTTAATTTCAAATTTAACAATTTCATTCCTGGTGATAAAATGGTGCTCTTTGTTTACATACGAAGAGTGTGCATTAAATTAACACTGCAGTTTGAACGAAAATAAAGAAACACGCGTGATAAGTAGCCGACAAAACGCAGCCCTGAGTCACCAAAGCGATGTTGATTAAAAGGAATACGGTGTTGAGTACGTTCAGTCTGAATACTATGGCTATTGGCACCGTTAGTGGTGGACAACCGCAGACAGGCTGCTAATTGTGCCAGATATAGTGATTAGTGAAAAGTAGCCTATTGATTGCAGGGATTCAAACCCAACGCAGGCACTGACCTAATTGTAATCGATTAATGGATTGATGGATTGACTAAAAATGCCACCGAGACGCATTATGCTAAAGCAGTCAAGGCTTCTAACGAAACTACTTCATAAATACATGCAAAACAACATGGAAACTATGGCTTTTGAGGATGAGGGACATAAATACACACATACATATAAATGTTATATTCTGATCAGCATAATGTTAAATACTTTTTAGGGCCTAAAAAGGTAGACCGGCTTGAGAAACCATTTCGTTACTTCGCTGTGTAGGCTTACGTATTTGTACATGACAGCCAATGGAATCAAAATGAACTTTCTTCTAAAAACACTCCATCGTAAAGGCCATCGGCTTTTCCATCGTTCTGCGTCCTGATGTAGAAGCCGGTATCCTTTTCAAAAATCCCCTCGTTCCTTTTCTGGCCGCCTTTATCTTCAGAAGCTTTTCCTGTCACTTTATGTTAGTGCTTTATTACACATCGGCGTATGATCGTGTTTAACAACGTGCATTTCCACCATCATCATTACGAGGGGATTTAAATGGGAGAAGCGAAAACTTGCCATCAGTTGCGGTCCTAAGTAGTTGCTCATCGCTTCTCATGGCTATGCGCCTAGACATTTTTATGGCGAAAAAACCCACCACTCCGCCAGTAAATCTACTGTACGCTGCGTTTAATTTCACGCCCTTTAATGGCACAGTGTTTTCCCTGAAACCTATTGCTCGTACAGAACGCTGTTACTATTAATACTTTGAACGGTACCTTTGGGGAACTATTTCTGAGCGTTGTTTTTATTCATATCGGCAAAGGCATTATGGAAGAACGTCGCATCAGAATAATCGCTTTTCTTTTATCTAAGCACTAAATTATACAATTAATCCTGATAAAAAATATACGAGAAACGTAGTTTCAGTAAGTCAAATCACATCCCTTTGTTACACATCTTTTACCTTTCCAACAAGTAGGCTACAGTTTGCAAGTCAATAATAACACAACAGATTATACAAACTTCATTAATAACCTTTTGTATTTGCACAACACGGAGTGTATGTCTGCAAACCACACATGCACTTCCTTGTTGCCAATGCAAAAAGTTATAAAAGTGACATGGTTATGGATGTATAGATGCTGAGATAACTAATCCGCATTTTGTCCACCCATCACGCACCACCATGCGTAGGCGGCCAGTGAATTACTGCAGTGTCAAACTCAAATGCGTTTAAAAAGTACATTTCTCAAAGAAAAAACTTTTTTAAATAGTTGAAAATCAATACCAATCATCAGACAACAGTCAATATCATCAAGCTGTCTACAATGTTAGAAAAGGAGAATGTATTATGTTCTGTATACCCTGCATTTTAAACTTGCGTTGAACGACGCAATCATCGTTAATATCAAAACTGGATCTTATCTGTAATATCAAACCTGAGGTTACCTATAACGAATCTGCAGTTTTTCCAAAATTTGCTGTACGAATTGCGAAAGTCGGCGTTAAAGCGCTCACCTTTCTATCCTGCTCGTCTTCCGTCTCCAGATCAGATACTTTCCTCCTACTTAACAGTATCAAATACAGAAGTGCAGCAACCCAGAACAACGTAGCCAGAGCCAAAGTCAGCTTTCGAGAAACCCTCTTCATCTTTTAAAATGTGTCAATCAGCGTTGCTCCAGCCCCGGCTATGAACGCAGCATTTCTAGAAAAAGTCGGCCAGTGAAAAGGCGAGTTTTAACCTCACTCGCCTCTTCATAAGTGCTGCAGGCGCGCCCAGCCTTTCCCAAAGCCGCGTCCTACCAGCTGCTCTTCGTACTAGCTTTCCAGGACCTGCCGATGTGCAGCCCCGACCGCTTGAGAAGCGAGGTACCTCGCTAGATGCGGTCTCCTTTGCTTGAAGTCACACTTTAATATAACCTGATTATATGGATGACTTTAGCGCCACCTACCGTTCAGATCACGCAACCATCATTTGCCTGCTACCCAAAATGTCTTGTACGTACCTTAAAACTTAAATGTGATGAGAACTTTAATGGGCGACACTGTTATTATATATGTTACTTTTTGGATTTTCCCTTTACTGCTTTTCTATTGTTTGTTCGCGCATTATGATATTAAATAATCTTTTGTTATTTTATTTTTTTGTCTGGTCTGAAGTTAAGTTATAATGAACACGAATCTTGATTATGATGCTGCTTGAATCGCAACGCCGTTATATAAAAAATAAAGAACATTTAATTGACTTCAGCTAGCCTAATTTATCACGTTCCCACATAAAGTCTAAAACGTGCATTTTGCATAAGCAGTATGAATTAGTTTACTGTTGTTCTGTATAGTGTCGTAGTTGTTTTGCGCTCGGTTTGATTCTTGTACAGAGTCAGCGTTAATTGAATAGGTTTCTCTTGCGAGACTCCAGTGCCTTGGGGAACAGTTCAGTTGTGCTTGCTTTAGCATTCTTAAGAATTATTTCTGTGCTGGGCCTTGTTGGTGTTTATACCGAGGCAGATGGACATATAGAAAGAAAAGGTGAGTAGCATGTACAGGTGGGGAAGAGACATTTTGGGATATTAATATGTGCAGCATGGATTAACATTGGCTGCCTATCCTGACGGTTGATCCCTTTTGGGAAATTTAACTAAATCGGTTAACTAAAATCAAATGTATCAGTGTAACACTGCAGACTGACTTGTGGTCTTCCACACTGGTGTATCCCAATAAATGGTCCTTAAAGGTCACACAATTCTAAATACTGATGAGCCACTTTCTGCCTTTTAAATTCATGTACTGGACATCATATATCAGATAAGCTAAGTTTAGCTGTTTATAAGAGTTTTTCCACAATTTCACGCCAAAGATGGAGTTTGTTTTAAAAGTAAAACAAAACCAATAAAAAAAATGATGAAGAAAACAATTAAAACAATTAAATTGGTTACACATTTAATTATAAGGCATAAATATTAAAACAACGTGTAGCTCTGTGGCCTCTCAGGGTCTATTGTTCTGAGGTTCGGGTTCGAGCCTGGAACTATGGTAATGTTTGAATGTTCTCCAACTGTTTGCGTGGGTATTCTCTCATAATTTTGTGAACTGATATTTCCATTTTGCTCTTAGTGAGGGTGGGTGTGTCCTTTGTCTTTTCAGGGCGTGCTCTGCCCTTTGCATCCTGGGATCCCTGCATTGCATAAGCGGTCATGAGCAAAAGACATTTTCATAGATACCAAATGTTTCTCTAGGCGAAACAGAATCATGACACGATCTGAGTCGTGAGAAAAGCTGAAAAGCATCCTGACACATTCCTCTGCAGACCAGGGGCGATTCTAGGATTTGACCCTAATGGGGTCTCAGCCCTCTCAACAGATATAGGACATGACCACCCCCCTGTCAATAAAATTTGCTGAGGGGAGGGGGGTACAGTCCCACAATAAAGTGTGTCGAGCCGGTATGAAATGTATACAAAAATCAGGGTGAAATCGCTAAATGGTTTTAGAAAAATATTTTTCAGGGGAGCTGAAGCCCCCCAAAAGTTGGGTCTAGAACCACAGATGCTGTAGACCTGCCGGAAAAAAATACTCTTTTCATACAGCTCAGCCTTGTATTATAGAGAACCCTTAACAGCAGGCAGTTTGATTTGCCAAGTTGGCCAATCTTACGCTACTCCACCTGTTTTACCTTAACGCCTAGGGGCTGTCATTTGCATTAGGTGGAGGTCCTACTGTGATTTATTTAGCTCACGTCACATCACAGAGTGCAGTGCCATAATTACATGGCACTCAGTTGTTGTTGTTATTGCTCTGTCTTTCCTACATTAAATCCCCATGGGTAACACCTTCATTTAGATAGTAGACTTATCTCTGAAAGGCTGGGGTCGAATTCTTTTTTTTACAAAGCAGAAAAGAAAAGGAAATAGACTTTGGCTGGGTGTTACAGCAATATTAATTCAGCTTCAAAATGAAATAAAATGTTAAATAATTCAGTTTTTACCCTTTTAATAACCCTTGAATGAGAATAGGTGGCATCAAAAAAGTCAGTGATTGGAGACTTCGTCTTATGGAATATTAATGCCTTCATGGAAGGAACGGAAAAGAAAATGCTTAGTTACTAAAAGTTGAATTTAATATATAACATTTCAATTATGTGCGGCAAAGTGCCCATCCTTTGTAGAGAGAGGCGCCATTTATTGTTCAGATTTTTAATGAAAGAAAATCTGTCCAATATGGTGGAGTTGTTTCGATCAGCCAAGAAGTTCTTGGCAGAATGTAGGATATTATTTTGTAATTATCATAAAAACATGTTTGTAAATCATGATAGAAATATGGTCAATTAGAGTTCAACAAATGAATTCACCCATCTTTAGTCACCACTTATTCAGTATGGGATCACGGTTGGTATGAAGTCAGGTCCTGGAAGTAGAAGGCAGAGGATACCTTGGATTCACAGGACACACAGACTCTGGTCAACTTCATGACACTAATTCACCTGTGTGTTTGTTTTGGACTTTGGGGGACAACCGGAGCACTCAGGGGAAACATGGGGCGGATCTGTAAACTTCACACACAGAGCCAGAGGTGGAACTCAACCTTGTAGATGTGGAACTCAACGTTATAGATGTGTAACTCAACCCTGTAGATGTGTAACTCAACATTGTATATGTGGATCTCAACCTTGTAGATGTGGAACGCAACCTTGTAGATGTTACACAAGTGTTAATCCCTGTGCCAACCCTAATAAACTCAGATTAATGAATTACATACATTGCACCTCAATTGAAATTTTGTGTACATTTAGGGGTTGTTTTGAATAAAAATTATAAAATGTTGGAGAAATGCCTGAGAAATGAAAAATCTTTAAAAAAAAAACAGGTGAACAATTTACATCTCATGGATAAAAACAATGATATAGTCACTTGTGTTTATAATCTATTTATTTATTTAGCTAAGGGGTTTTGTGAGTGTGCAGGTCCACTGTAGCCCGTTAAAGTCCTTGCAATTGATCTGAGGGACGATTTATACCTTGGACCCTAGCGACCTCTGCCGGTAACAAGCACGTTAATCGACAGGGCTGATGTTTATAAAATGTATAATGCACTGACCGTGAATACTGAACACATATTTTTTATGAAGTTCAATTAGTATAATTAGTAAGGGCTCATATTAGTATAAATTCACAATACCAGTAACCGAAAAAGTAAACGAGTTTAGGAAGATGCGTCAAAGTAGAAGAAATATCTTCCTTCTCCCAATACGATATTTGATGGATTTCAGGACACTGATTTTTTTAGTGGTTCCTACACCGTATGAAATTGCGACATTTAAAGTAAAATCAACGACAGATTTACAAATACAGGATAAATATCCTTCACCAGACATCCAATCGATCGACATTTTACTTGCCTTGCAATGTATCCCTCAGCAACAATAAAATAAAATCCTACCACCAAGAATAAAATTACAGCACCAATATAAGATTAGGGTTGCAATAAAACTGTTTGCAAAGCTTTTAAAGTTTGGCTGGGTTTATTACAAACAAATCAGTATTCAATTAGGCTATTACATGTTCATTTAATAGTCAATTCGGTTAGTTGAGCTTTTATTTCCAGAATTACATGATACATCAGGCTGCAACAGTTCAACTGATCATATCCGGCACTTTTGTGATAGAATACTTGACACGGGGGGGTACATGAACGTTGTTTGTTCCTTGGGGAACAAAACGACCCCAGTTGTACCATTTTTCCCGATAGTGTGGGACATGCTTCCATAGGGACCACAATCTCTAATGGTGGTCCTGAATAGTGTTATATTTCCGCATCAAGTACAATAACAGAGGTTTATAGTCAGCGATACTGATTATATATAGATATCTACACGTATACTTCCTTCTATAAATAGAACTTAATCGATCAGGACTGGTCATAACATAACAGGCGAGCACATTGCATTTCTAAGCACAATAAATTGAACACAACTAATTCAATGGTTAGGGGGTTAGAGGTTGATATAAAGCATAAAACCATTAATATACTTATTTTAAGGAATTATCCCTCCTTGAGCATCCTTGTTTATATTCAGTTATTTCGCTGATATATACCTAGATCCTAGTAGGAGCAAATACACATAAAACGCATATGGCCTGCTCGCATCTGATTACGTAGCAATTTTCAATGCCAAGCATGCGTCAGTTGCATATTTGCATTTCCGCAAGGGGCGCTACACCGGATCTTGGCCATCAGTCAAAATGGCGTTGCCGTTAACAAGCTTCATCCCATCCATCCGCTGGGTGGGGCTTTGCCAGTGGTTGGGCATTTCCGGTCGTGTCAGGTTTCACGAAGCACGGACATTTAAATCTGCGGCACTGGGAGAGATTGGGAAAGCTGCGTTCGGACGGCGTACCACGCAGCGGTTTGAACAGTAGTAGTAAAGCCTTTTATTTTAGGGCAGATTTGTTGTTTTAATCAGTATTTTGTAGGTTCACTGAAGACCAGCAGCAATATTCTAATGTAAGAAGACGTTTTCATCGCTTGCTCTTTAGCTCCGTGCAGCTGTTGGATTATTCCTCTAGCTGAATTTTGAATGAACGTCCTGCATTAGCCGACTTGTTGTTTTCAATGTGCATGTAAATATCAAGCAAGCTTTGACGTGCGCGCAGAAGGCGTTTGCATGTATTTTTTGTTTCTTGCTTGGCCTTAAAGACCTGGAAAGAAACACCTTCAACGAAGAGAATATTTTATGCAAGCTGTGTTATGATTGAAATGAAAAAAATACTTAGCAGTTTCCATCCACTAAAGGAATTAAAGAAAATATAGCACAGTTGACAGTTTCTTTATACGAAGTTCATTTTTGTTTTTTTAGCTTTCTTGGGGGAAAACTGCAAATTAGGATTCTTTTATAGAGAATTGCGTTGTGTATTGTAGAATTTGCATCATGTTCAGCTGGTTGGGTAATGATGACAGGAGGAAGAAGGATCCTGAGGTGTTTCAGACAGTCAGCGATGGACTCAAGAAGTTGTACAAAACCAAACTGTTACCCTTGGAGGAACACTACAAATTCCATGAGTTCCACTCGCCCGCCCTAGAAGATGCAGACTTCGACAACAAGCCCATGGTGCTGCTGGTAGGGCAGTACTCCACTGGGAAGACCAGCTTCATCCGGTACGTTAATCAATCAAATGGAGGGGCTCTGTGATGGAGAATTTTAGAAGGGCAGGGCAGATACCTGACAGCATAGATGAAGCAAAACTAACTCTGCTCCATGAGTTCCTTTGACAACTGGAATGTCGGGTGCATTTTTATTTGATCAAATATTTCAGTGAAGAAGTTGTCTGTTTATCATTTGCTAATGTCTATGCAGATTCAGACCTGGCATTCGTTTCGGCTGAATTGACATCTCTGTTTTTGATTGACTTCACAAACATTTCAGAACGGGACTGGATTGGTTTTAGTGCTTGTAAACTTTTAAGTTCAGCGTTCCCTAAAGTTACACACAGGTCTCACTAAAATTCTTCACACAGCTGGGATTATTTCTGACCTAGGGATTTCCTAGATCGTGGCTGACATTTCGCATTTTCTCTTCGATTTACCCTTTTTGTAGACTGTCTACTGTGACTGGGCAGGGTATTTGTCACATAGCAGCTGTTGTGTTTGTGGTAATCACCGGACAGTGTTTACAGGGAGATATCTGGGTGTTTTAGCCCTGGTGGCCATTTGATCTCTGCATCCTTGAGGTTGTCGGTGGGCGCGGTTTGTGTAGTGAATCATCCACAAGGTTTCGATTCTTTGATGTCGTCATGCAACCGCTGCTTGCTGTTTGTTGCAGAATGGGAAAAAAAATGCACATGACTTCTTTCTGCCCTCGTTGTAAGCAGTATGACGCCTTCCAGAGCAACAAGAACAGGGTCGGACATCCAAAGGCAGGGTAATGGAATTCTGGTCACCTTCTGATTTGGTTCCTGGCCTTCAGTTGCGTAGTTGGCCTTGCTCTTTCCAAGGCAGTGTGGACTGCTGTAGACATACACTCAGTACTACTCAGTACCCTTTAAATGAACCATTAAACTTTGCAGCGGTACATCTTCTTAGGTGCATCATGCGGTGAAGCACGCCGTCTTTTCCTGAGCTGACTTGTAATTAGCAGAATCTTTGATGCCCACGGGGGCTGTAAGAAAATGTCACGCCTTTATGGTACATTCACATACCTGTGAGGAAGCGAGTGCCTTGTGGTGAATGTGCTTTTATAATGATCAGGAAACAGGGCTGGGCACAATTTTGACAGTTCCCAAAATCCCACTAAAGCTCCCCGTTATGTTTTACAGGGATGAGTTAAAATGTTTCGGAAAACCATTCAGCCGTATAAATGAAGTGTAAAAACACTTAAGTTGCTTAGGGGTAAGAAAATCCGCTAAGCCGGGAATTAAAGTTTTTAAGTGTCGTGTTATTAAGTGGCCACGATCCCTGCCAGGATAAGCGGCTTTATTGATCGACAGGAATAACAGAATGTCAGGTGGGCCTTGTGAAGTCATCGCAATGTCAAGGTGAACGAGTGCAGCCTCTTCCCAGAGTCTGTTATTAACGAGGAGTGTAGAATCTCAGCGTCCACCGGGCCAGCAGTAAGGTGCTGATTTGCTTTTCTCTGGGGAGGGGCTATTGGTGTGGCCCGGGCACCCTGCAAGCTCCAGACAGGATCTCCCTGGTCCGCTTTGAATTCCCGGCCCTGCAGCTCAAAGTGACAGCTGAACCTAATATGCAATTAAACTGAAAACCGTGTCAAGCATAATGTCACAGCGTAGAATGGAAGTAAATGGACATGCTTGTTTACTTCCGGGCAGCTTGTCTGATGTGTTTAATAATGCATTGCTTATTATTCAGCTTGGCCGTATTATAGTAAAATGGCTGCTTATCCAATTGCATCTCCAGCATTGTGCGCTTGAATCTACATAAATGCATAAGTAGCATGTGTTGTTTGGGTGTCTCTGTTTCCGTCCAGAGATGGCTAATGAATGTTAATTGGGGTATATTTTCCAGTAACGGCAGGTAACCTGTTCCCGTCTCAGGTACCTTCTGGAGCAGGATTTTCCCGGCATGCGGATTGGGCCGGAGCCCACGACAGATTCCTTCATCGCCGTGATGCATGGCGACGTGGAAGGGCTGGTCCCCGGAAACGCCCTGGTCGTGGACCCCAAGAAGCCATTCCGGAAGCTGAACGCCTTCGGAAATGCCTTCCTGAACAGGTGCGGCCTGGTGCCTTCTGCATTCCCTCGGGCAACGGGGACCTGGGGAAAGGGGAAGGGAAATAGCTAGAGGAAGGGAAAAGCTTTTTCAGTCTTTGTACGAAATGTAGAAGCTTGTGGAGAAAAATGTATTTCTGGCATGATTCCCTGCCAGTGTGTTGAGTAAGAGTTTTTTAAATGGTCCAAAAATGCTTTCAAAACTATTTTGGAATTTTAGTTTTTAACCTCTTTTAAGTTTAAAAGTACATTAAGTCGCTGTGCTTGAGGTTTTGCAAGTCGCCATTCCGCCATGTTTGTCATGTAGGTCTCGGCTTTGCTATGCAAATGAGTGTTTCTCCCCCAGACCCTTTGGCTCTCGTACTTTGAATGCTGGTGCAACTGGAAAAGAAAAGAACACCCTTTTAAAAAGGCACCCTCAGAAGATTATCTTGCCGACTGGAGTGCAGGACATTCAAAAACTCGTGGTTTCTGGTGACGATGTTTAAAGTGATTAATAATTCACATGTCACGGTATGTGCTTGGTTGTCAGTGCTATTCCTGGTATGCTGGAAATAGCTGCAGTTTGTGTTTTGTTAGAGATATAACCACATTTTTGGAGAGCTGAGGACACAATAATAATAATAATAATAATAATATTATTTTCTTATTATAGGGGGACTAGTTACTAAGGACATGGACTGCTATACCGATAGTATCTGCTGTCCAACACCCTGGTATAACCATTTCTGTTAACTGATATAAGTCATTTTAGGTATATGATGTATTCTTGTTTCAAATTAGTATCTGAGAGCCCTTTGCTGGGAGTGGGGATCCAGGATAAAGGTGCTCCAGCATCTGCCACATTAACAGTCAGTGCAGGCCTGACGCCTGGTGCAGGCCTGACGCCTGGTGCAGGCCGGCGTGTTGACCATTCCCCCGCCTCCCCCCCTCCCTTGTGAGAAGCGTCACACCCTGGAACTCAGCTTCATCTTCACAACCTGCAGCTAGGGTTGGGGTGCCCTCGCGTCGCGGTGAGGATTCTTGAACCTGTGCTCGCATTCTCAGCATTCCTTGGTCCCTCCTGCTGCTGTCAGTCCAGAATATCCCTCCCCCGGGGAGCACGCCTGTTTACGCTGAGTGACTCTGCGTGGGCCTGCTGCAGTGGTGTCATTGCAAAAGGTCATGCTGCCAAACGTGCATTTTAGCACTGCGCACGCTTGTGGCATGACAACTGGAAGTCACCCGGTACAGGAAATGTTTGCATGCAGTCTGGGACTTGTACTGTAATTATTGTTCTGACAAGGATATCATATGGGTCATAAACAGGGTACAGTAGAGGCCATCAACGAGCGTCAAGATTGTGGTTTGGCTCTCTAACTGAAGCCTCACATGCCTAATGTGGAAGGCTTACGCTCTAATGTGCCAAGTAAGCAGGATATCGCTGTGTGCAGTGAGACGTATTTCAGTCAGATCTCTCTCAGCAATGTTGGTATTACTTCCAGTGGTGTGGTTTGCAAGCTTGCTTTCAGTTTGCAGGTTTGCTGTGGGTGTTTTGGCCATTTAGACGCTGGGCTATTAAGTCCTTATTGGACGCTGTATTAATAGAGCATCTTCTCCTTATACGCTCAGGGATAGTAAGTCTTTTTTCTGTCCTTTGGATGATGTGCCGGAGGGTAATTCCAGAGAGATGTGTGTGCTGTACAGCATGCTTTAGGAGCTATCAGTGGTCTCCAGCTATCCCATGACCTTTCAGCAGCTTCGGTACACTTGCAGACTTTGAGGTGGGGACCACAGGCTGCTAATTTAGCAGAGAGAGCAAGAGAGAGCAGCCCCCTCTGCAGGCTGGGCTGTGTATTTCAGCCCTTAATTGCTCCAGCGATAAATAATGAATAAGCACAAGCAGAGTTGCAGCTCTGGGTTCTTATGCGACTACCCGGTCTGCACGCGTGTGGATGAGCTGTACCTGTGAGCTGTACCTGTGAGCTGTACCTGTGAGCTGTACCTGTGAGCTGTACCTGTGAGCTGTACCTGTGTGCATCTCCCTGCAGGTTTGTCTGCGCCCAGCTGCCCAACCCTGTGCTGGAGAGCATCAGCGTCATCGACACCCCAGGGATCCTGTCCGGCGAGAAGCAGAGGATCAGCAGAGGTGGGCCCCGTCTCGCCGTTCCCCCGCGGTTTGCCAGCCACGTCCTCAGTCCTGCGTCGAGGCTGCCCGATCTCCTGACGTTTGGCCATTTGTCTTATAACATATGTGGGACAGATGAGCACGCTCTCTGTGCCAAACTGCAGACACCAGTTGCTCTGCTTATGTACAAAGAATGAAGGGGTTTCGCAGTCTCCTTCTCAGGGGAGCAGCGAGAGGATTTGCATTCAACATCTGTTTTGCATGTTGTTTCCAGAAGTCCATTATATGCTATATGCCTATAGGCCACACAGGATTCACAAGAAATCCGTTATATGAGTTAAATATCAGTGGATTTAATGTAGCTTATGTCGGCTCTAGGCGGCTAAATCTAACCCTATGATGGTCTGCTTGGAGAAATGGCCGACAATAGTCATCATTTGGTATTTACATATAGATTCTATTTGGCTTGAACTACACATGAGTCTTTACAGGTTTGTTGCCCCAGGTTAACTGCCTGAATAAGGCTTTGTCGCCTGCACTTGTAAAGGTCTTAATTTTAACAACAACAAATGCTGTAAGGCTTATCTTTGGAGGTGCATGTTGAAATTACTGGGTAATGGGGTCCAAACTCAAGTTCATATGTATCTAAAGGGTATTGTTTTACGTCTGACTGAAGGAAAGAAGCGTCCCTTTATTTTCTGGAATTCCTCCCTCTTACATCACAGAGTTTTTTTTTTTTTTTTTGTTTTTTGACTTTGTATGGGTTGGGAGAGTTGAGTTTTTGGCTGAAACATTATTCATTATGATAATTCATCATCATAATCCACCAAATATGTTTCCTCCCCTGCCACATGCCTCTCTGCTTTTCATTTCTCAGCTGCCGCACTCGCCGTGTTCCAATAGCATGACGTTCCCATACGGCCGTATTTACTGGTGACGGCCGAAGCAAGGCCTTTAAACGCGTGGTCAGTGTGTTTATTGTTCAATGTCACTCGCTGCCTGCTGTCAGCCAGTGGGAACCAGTGAAGTAACCAATGATGTAACAATGGTGGCAGCGTTCGCTGGGTTGTGTGAAATTTCCCTTCGTTTTTTTGGGGGGTTTTTGTTAGTGGAGAAGTACACAACACTGAAGGAAGGGGGGTTTCTCTCTAGAAATTGTATGACGCCGGTAGCTAATAAACTAAACTTGTCGATTTAAGACAATTACATTCATTTGAATTTACTTAACAGCTTAATGTGCACTGGTGTGTTTTCCTTGCACCTCGGGGCTGGGATTTGAAATTCTACCGCTGTTTCCTTGGGTGTGGTGTTTGGATGCTTCTCCTGTGTTGCACGGCTGTCTTCCAACTACGTATTTAGTCTAATGACATACATTTAGGTGAAGTGGCAACTATAAACTGTTGTGTGCATGTGTGTTTGTATGTATGTGTCCTGTGAGGGACTGGCATCCCGGCCAGGATGCACCCCAATCTTGTGCCCCGAGCTGCCCGGAAAAGGCTCCAGGCTTTTTCCC
The DNA here is from genome assembly GCA_026776945.1 of Isichthys henryi. Classification (NCBI taxonomy): domain Eukaryota; kingdom Metazoa; phylum Chordata; class Actinopteri; order Osteoglossiformes; family Mormyridae; genus Isichthys; species Isichthys henryi. The sequence goes on from JAODJX010000041.1 coordinate 6,424,711, forward strand.
ACAACTCTGATCAGGATTAACGACTGGAAAATGGATGGATGAAACTAAATATGCATTATTAATAAGGTAAACGGCAAATGATTCAATTTCAGTCAATGTTCAGACGGAATGCTTATTACTGTATTATAATGAGACTTGATCAGTTACCCTTGTGGAAGTTAAGATACCAGCTCAAAGAGGAAGGATTTGTCGTGAGAGAGCCCATCTCTTTGACTGGGGGAAATGCGAAGACAAGGCCGTCTCTGGCATCTTCAGACTGATCCATGTGGGTCTGGGATTGAGTTTCTGCCCTGGCCTCATTGGCAGAGTCCCTCTTAACCAGTTATGCACCAGTACTGCTAACTAGCTGGAATGCTATTAGGAGCCTGGCCCCGCCTCTCCATGCCAGACGTTCCAAAACTGTAAATGTGCACATTCTTCATCTGGAAAAGTCCGTTCATTTGCCTGTAGTCACGTTTCTGCCTGCTTCGCCTCCTCGCTCGCCGTGAGGCTTGTGGCAGCCCGCGGGTGTCGGCACCATGAAAACAATGGGCCGCGCTGTTCCTCTGTCCCACCATGGGAGGGGCCAGACCAGTAGCGTCGCGTCTTTCCCCTGTACCTCTTCCAGCCGACTGAATCGCGTCTCTGCCAGGAAGCACTCTGACGACCACCGGCACGCTGTACTTTAAGCTGTCGCCTTACAGCCCGTCATCTTTGTACAAATTCTCTACGTTCTCAAGGTTGCATGGAGATGGCCCATCTTTCAGGGTGTTTAGATGTGCGCTCTCTCAGGCCCTTTTACTATACAGAAGTGTCAGCTCTGTCAGTACTTCTGGACATTCATATTTTTTTTTTTCTCCAAAGCAATGAATGTAAAGCTGAGGCCAACAGTGGCCTGTCTTAAGGTTGGTTGGTTTATGTTTTTACTTCAATGTAATCGCAATGAATATTTAGACCGTTTCCCAAATGGCTGCCAGGAATATGAGATCTAGATGAGAAGCTTGTGGCAGGGCTGACAACTCTCACATGCCTGGCGTGACACTCACACTTTCACACTCGCGCTCACGCTAGAAATCTTACGATAAGTCTGTGTTTTTCCATTATAAACCTAAAATTTGCTACGTCAAAAGCATTGGGTATTTCGCAAACCCTATAGACTGTTTACAGGATAAAAAAAAAAAAAACGTACGAACATGTAAATGCATGTGTGTGCAGACTTGCCTCGAATTGAAAATCCCATGTCTGCCAGCTGACCAAAGGTAACCCTGTTGTGCAAATTGATTATTTCCCTAAAAGGCGTCAGTGGTTGTTTGCTAAAGTGCTTTTGCCATTTTATCTCTCTTGACTTATGGTAGAAAGTGAGGATCATTTTGACTAGTGTTACCGGTTTGTTTCTAGGTCCGGCTTGCGCGGTAGCAGTTGCTGGCCGTACGGAAAGGTTCTTCTTAGCTATAACAATGGTTAACATCATATCATACCATTGTTATAGCTATCAGGTTTGTGACTATGGTTGTTTATTCAGTATTACAGGCCTGTGTTACTCCAAGAGAGGGTTGTGCCAACCTAGCACTGTTTTCCTTGCAGTGACTATGCAGGCCTATAAGGTACTATCTTCAAGCCAGCAAGTGGTAATTTGGGGAGTGGAAGGGTGTCAGGGCAGCAACCAGTCATATGCATGTGCCTGCTTGTGATTTAATGCGATTCATGCTGCCGCCCTCTGAACATCCTATCCAACGGTGAGTCGAGACTTGGAGGGCGAAGTACTCTGAAGTCAGCTTGTTTCGGATCTGTACCTTCTGCGGACATGGGGGCGGCGGTCCTGGTCTTTTTAAGGCATGAGAGTCGCCTGGTCCCGCATGGTTTTGGAGCCCGCAGCGATGCCGGCTGCATCCTGTGCTTTGCCGCTCACTGTCGCTCTGGATGCGTCCCGCAGGATGTAGATGGAAAAAGGGAGGGGGGGAGTCCGTCATCTGAAACCAAAGGAAAATAAGTTGGAGGGGAGAACTTCTTGGCACAGATGGTGCACACCAGGAGGACCTCTGTCTCTCACTCGTGGGGGGTGGGTGTGTGCATGTGTTACCCAGCCAAACCTCACCGTCGTGATTCATTCTTCAGGCCTTATTCATTTTACCTGTTGCATTAAATTACATGTGGTTGGGTGGGGCTGGTGGCTTTGAAGCCATCTGTCAGGCAGGACCTTCTATATCGCTTGTTAGGTTGGGGGAAGGGGGAAACCAGCGAAATGGCCAGCAGATCCTTCTTCCTGTATCGCTCTGTTTCACGCATGCTTACTCCATTCCTGCTTCCAGGTTAAGTCCATCAAATGCTGGGGTCACCCTCTGTAATTGCCCCCCCCCCCATCCTGGGGCATCAGCAGTTTCCTTTGGCTGTGTGTCTGTTTCCCCGACCCTCTGAAACCACCCCCGCTGGGAGCTGGAGGGGATGGGGGGGCGGATTAGGGCCGATTCTCGCAGCTGTGAGACTCAGTAACACAAGCACAGTCACCGCGGCACCGGCCGGACACGTCAGTTCAAAGGGTTTCCTTTAGAGGAGTTTCCTAGTAGCCCTATTTTACTCAAGTAGATGAGTGGTGTCAGGGTAACTCCTTGTTCCGCTGATCCCCTAAGTTACTTGGGCCAGCCTTAGCCAATTCAAAAGTTAATTAGTTCCATTTCACTTCCTGGGGGCTTGTTTGATGTGAAGTGGACTTTCAAAACAAGATTTGATACCTAGGCAGCGAGCTTCCATGGAGGAAGTCTGTCTCCCGCTTTAAGCACTCGTGTCGGCCCCGAGTTTTGTATGTGCTCTTAGAAACCTGTTCACATCAGCCATTTGTCATCTTTAGCGTTGTGCTATTCATCAAGCCAGATACCTTCAAATGCCATGACAGCACGGGCTGGGTTTGTGCTTCAGGCCTTCATATTTCATAATGTTGCACCTTCATTTGTATGGTAAAGTTCCCCTCAGCACCACAGTAGAGCCAAAAAGCGTGTAACTTAGTTTTTCTTACATTGTTAGTTGCATTTAATGCATTTAAAGAACCGTGCTTCTGTCACATGCGCTAATCTGCCACCAGTGAGGTTTTCCGGTTCAGTGGGGCATAACCCAGATACAGCCTAGTTAGTCTGGGCATGCTGCATTTTTGCAGACCCATACCAGGGTGCACCAGAACATTGACTGTGCTTTTTAAAGTAGCCACACCTACTGGAACTTCTGCAGGCCTTCGAGGCACCCTGACGAGCCCCAGTCTCTCATTAGCGATGCCCTGTTAGGGTCAGGTTTAGCACCATCCTGGACCCCTGGCACCTCATTAGAGCGCAGCCTGGAAGCTCATGGGGCCCTGAGAAATATTTGTCCTACACGGTGGGGCTTTGGAGAGTCAGATCTGCACCTCGGAAGCAAAGCTACCGAATCTGACTAATGGGGAGGGGCGTGCTGAAGATTTTGGGGTGGATGGCGGGAGACCCTGGCTCCATTAGCTATCATTACGCGCTGCCAGGCTAAGCGTGCTGAGTCTTGTCTGGCAACACAACTGCCTCCTTCATACTCCTGTAGGGAGTATTTAGGGTGGCATCTATGTGGCACTGCATGGGTTATAGTTTTTCTGTAGTGTTACGGGAGCTTTATTTTTAACAGAAGTAGATTTTGTCTGGTGGTTGTAGTTCTGTTTTTGTATCGGCATGCAGAACCTAGATTTGACCCAGTGTCTACTTCCCGAATTATCAGAAATGTAAAGCTAAGAGCACGTGAAGGCTGCGGGTCTGTGGGTTAGAAGAGCAGAATGCATTTGCTGTTCAGACTGACCTCCAACTCGATGTAGTTTAGCCGTCTGTGTGTTGGGCGTGTCCGTATCCTCGCACGCGCGTTGTCCCCGGCTAAGAAAGCACATCGGGGACAAAATACTTGAAGGGTGGGGGTGTCGGCCTTGACATGTCCCTTTAAGGGCTTTTTAATTTTATCACCCCAGCATAATTAAGAATAACGAGTAAGTAGCTGCAAATGATTATTTGCATCATCCACTGTTTCATAGTCTGATTATTTACATTTCTGTAGCAGTCGCTATAACCCACAGTCGCTATAACCCGCAGTCGCTATAACCCGCTACTGTCTGCTGCTATTTTTCTGTACTGATTTCTTTTTTAGGTACCTTGAACTTGTTTTGTGTGTCAGGCAACAATCTTATACACCTCTGTTCAGTGGCATCCCTCTGCCATCAACGCTGGCAGGGTGGTAGTAAGTAACAATGGAGGCTCTGCAGAATCACAGCGTGAAGGAGGTGAGGAAGGTCGCTGGGAAGACCTGGGTGGGTGACACTGCTGATGTCATCGGCCCAGTCCTTCTGATTCCCAAGTTAAGCCCATTTGAACTAGTTTAACGCCTTTAGCTCAGCAGCAGGTCTTCATGGAATTTATTTATATTCATAAATCATGTTGAACAACAAAAATGTCCCGGGGGGGGTTTATAAAGATCTAATCTTGACCTGTTACGGCCTGCTTGCCATATTACCATACTGCCGGAACCAGTTTTAGGAAGGTATTCAAAATGGAACATTTTAGTAATGCGTCAGTTCAGTGATTTATAACTAGTACATCCCATTTTCATGTGAAACTCCACAACACCACATGGTTTATTTAGTGGCTTTTAACATGATATTTTTTTAATAATTATGACTTGCAGTATAGTTGTCTAAGACTGTGTTTCCCAATGCGGTTCTCAGGGACTTGCAGATGGTCCGCGTTTCTGCAGAAATGTGTACTGTTTAGCAGGGAGCTCGGAGGGAGCAAAAACACGGACCGGCTGTGGGTCCCTGAGGACTGGATTGGGAAACACTGGTGGAAGGTGCTGCTCTGTAATGCTGGAGTGGGGTTCAGTGGGTCGCATATCCCCCCCATACCTGCAGTAATATGCGGCTGCATAGGCAGGATGTGTGTAAGATGTGGAAGCACGTGAGCCTATTTCTGCTGAGTAAGTCAGTAACGTGACACGGTGGGCAAGCAGGGAGAGAACTTTCACAAATAAACAGATCATGCCGCTTCCCCTGGAGGCTGCACGCAGTGAGTTCCCATAAATGGGGCCCGCTTGGACGGGCCACCGTGTCTATTAAGGTGTTACTAGCTTCTATTCACAAGCTCTTGCCCTTCACACTGCAGAGACAGCCTGCAAAGCGTGTTGCCTGTCCTGCTCGGCCCTTTCTGGTAAAAAGAACAAGTGAGGCCTTGCATTTCAAACGTAAACAGGTGGCCCTCTGCCACACTGCGACATAAAATCTCACGTTTCCTGCCCAGCTGGCCGCAGATCCATGGGGCCGCTGTTCGCGGCTTAAAGTGTGAGGTATCGACACTGAATCCTGAGTCAGACCTTATCTGGCACAAAGTTGCTTAACGGACACTTTTCACCCAGTGACTTGGTTAGGTACGCATGCTTAAACAGTAACAATCGACATTTTGTCTTCTGAAATTCCGGTCTCTTGTATGGCTTTATACTGTTCGACAGCAATGTCTTCAGATGCTTGAAGTCCAGGCGTTTAAACATGAGGCGACTTGCAGCACCTATAGTCCGGCACTTTGAGCACATTTTGTCCTTTTGCAGGCTGATCGAGCCCCGCATTGTCATCAGGATAGTGGCTCCTAAGCTTACACTTGGGTGTTGGGCGTATCCTGAAATTTTACCCTTTGCCCGTGAGCAGGAGTACACACGAGTGTGTCACGCTTATGGCTGGGAATTCACTGAATTGCTTTGTTTTAATATTCTTTCCCTTTATCTGTGATCACATTGAAATTGCATCTGGTTTGATAACAAGCCGGAATCGTGCTCATTTTAATTCATTTGTAATTCAAGCTCGAATAAGTCCATCGAAAAATTTGCTATAGTCGTATAAAATGGCGGGAAGTCGTATTAATTGCACCTTTTTGATTCTTGGGTTTAAGCTTCCAAGGTGTGCGGTGGAGGTTTGTATCGGAGAGCTGCAGAGGTGGAAAGTTCAGGTTCAGAAAATACAAGTCCAGACCAAGATGAGTAACCAACTGAGTATAAAGTAACATTCACAGAGTACTCAACTGGCTGGTTGAAACAAAATCTTGGTCTGGGTTTGTACATTCTGGACCTCAAATTTCCACCTCTGGAGAGTCACCAGGTCCAAGTTTCCCTGTGACGTGCAATTTTAATGCGTTCCTTCCTTCATTGCTTTTTTGTGTGTTGTTTTTTTCCTTTTTCTTTCTCCCCTGTGTACAGTTGCACAAGAAGAGGGCTATAGCTGTCTGCATAGGTGCCCGTATGGAGGTATTTTCATGGAAGGGCACAGCCCAAGCCCCTGCTCTCAGGATACATTCCCCGCATAGCAGTGGGTGATGCTGCCTTGCTTTAGGCTAGGCCTGAAAAAAGAAAACCCTCCCCCCTAAGAAATTAACCCCTCCCTCTTCTCACATCTCTGCACTAATGCCACGCCCCACTCACTTTGATGCCTGTTATTGTCCTGCCTCCAGTAGCACCTTTCTCATCCAAACACCTGTTTCCTCATCCAATTAGATTTTGTCTCTCCATCATAAGGAAGATTTGTGTCCCAATTAGCCATGAACACAACACAAGTGTGAACAACATCTGCTACTGAGGCATAGGGAGATTAAAGATCTTTTTCCCCAGAATGGTGTTGTTATGAAGTTAAGTGTGAAGCTTCTCTCACAACTTCAGTTGTTCCAGTGCTTCACTTTTCTGAAGCCGTGAAACTGATATGAAGTTGATCAGGTCACAGTGTAACTCGGTCTTTCCCTTTAAACCTGGAGTAGTGCAGGCCGCAATAACGCCTCGTGTGAAACCGCCGAATCTAAAGCCATGGCGTTTGGACGGCCCCTCTGCGGAGATGGTATCTTCCTGAGGGAAAATGGCCGCTCACGCCATACTACATGCTGCTGATCTGACCCATTAACACACTAATTGATCTTCGATCTCCTTCCTGGAACTCTCTCAAAGAGCACACAGGCGGGTGGTATGGTGTATGGCGCACAGGTAAGAACGACTGAAGCGGTTCTGATCGCACGACGGAACCAGCAAATGGGGTAATGCCACAAGCAGCTGCGTGTCGCTGATGTATCTCTGTGCGTGAACGGTACTCCCCTATCAGAGAACTGAAACCAAGGCCATGCAAGCATGAAAGACCAATGGACAAAAAGCAAATTCCCAGGGAATGAACATCTTTACTCTATTGTGCAATTTTTAAATTTAAAGGGATCTGATTAGCACAAAGCTACAAACAGAAGTTTGGAATCAGTTGAGATCAGCATCGCGGATGCATCTCGTTACATGTCGCCTTGCGGTGTCAGCATTGTTTCCCCCCCCCGCGCTTATATTTTGACGGCAACGGTACGAGGCAATCGGAGGCGACACGAGGGTATGTCAGGTGGGAGATGAGTTTGACTGTGTGGTTGTTCGACTGCATTTACCAGCTGGTATAAGGCCAAGGATCGAAACTGGATGTAGTAAGCAAGGGAGCTGAAAGGAAATGTAAAGGACAGCTGCATCAAGGTCGGCTTTCATTCAGTGTTCCGCATCCAGGAATAGCTTAATTTATACACCACATTTAACAGTGGAATGAGCTATACAAATACACACAGTATCAGAACATTCTTTTCAAAAACAAAAATATTTTTTATATCAATGGGAATTATAACTATAAACTTACATTATATTTTATAGCACTGTGACCCAGATGAGTCTTTTTCCGATTGTGAAATCCATTTTTTTCCTGGTTAGAATACAATCTAGCAAGCTGCAGTGATAAATCGGTCTATTAGATTATTGGGCCGTTTAGTCAAATCACACTGACCTGAGAGAGACTCTGTGGACGTTTTTCCCCAGGCAGCAATGTGCAGTGAGGAGGACCAGTGCTCTCTGCAGTGCGCCGAGGACACCAGCCTATCAGGGGGCAGCAGTTGATATCTCCTGTGTTGCTTTGCTACAGACGCTTGTGCATGTGTTGGGCCTGTAGGGAGTCCACACCGCGTTGAGTTTTTAAATCCATCGATGTAACGGTTCCATGTGTGCTTTGTTCTGCTGTTGTGCAGAGCTATGAGGGTGGACCAGAACAGAGCTTGGGAACTGTTACAGCCTAAAAGCTGTTTGTGAATGAACAGCTGCTCGGACAGATTGTGGACGGTGTCGTCAGGCCCCTGGGGTCTTCCAGCAGCTCTGCAGATATGAAGCCCAAGCATGTTGTTTACATACACATCTGCATTTTGGGGCGAAGGCCTCTTACGTAACATCCCTGCGGGTTCATTGCATTTCCTTCGATTTCTCAGTTGGACGCCTCTATGTAAACACTGCTCCTGTCCTCAAGGGTCCTTCGTTAGCAGGAAGAATGTGCACTTGCTGACCCTTGACCTTCCTGCCCTATTTGTCCCTTCTCCCATGTTCCTTTATGATGGCAGGCTACGACTTTGCGGCGGTCCTGGAGTGGTTCGCTGAGCGTGTGGACCGAATCATTCTGCTGTTCGACGCCCACAAGCTGGACATATCGGACGAGTTCTCCGAGGTGATCCGCGCCCTGAAGAACCACGAGGACAAGATCCGTGTGGTGCTGAACAAGGCCGACCAGATCGAGACGCAGCAGCTGATGAGGGTCTATGGTGCCCTCATGTGGTCGCTGGGCAAGATTGTCAATACGCCCGAGGTTATCCGCGTCTACATAGGATCCTTCTGGTCGCATCCACTTCTGATCCCAGACAACAGAAAGCTGTTTGAGGCCGAGGAGCAGGACCTATTCAAGGACATCCAATCTCTGCCCAGGAACGCAGCTCTCCGGAAGCTCAATGACCTCATTAAGAGGGCACGGCTAGCCAAGGTAAGCTCCTCTTCCACCTCAGAACATCCTGACAACCCCTGGCTTTACCTTCACAGTGGAAGATTAGAGGAAGATCCCAGTTATAGCAGACGATGATGGCCTTCTGTGAACAAAATCTTATCGTTACCTAATATTTCTGCCTGGAAATCCATATGACATATATTTCCTTTGAGAGGTTGAAGGATTTAGAAGAAACATACTACTTAGTGCTTCATTGACTCAGTACAGCTGCTTTATGAGAAAAGTGATGTTGTATGTACCACCACGTTGGGTAGATGTCTTCTGTGTACCAATGCGTTAATCCTGGAACCAGCCTTTGCCAGTATGGTCCACAGGTCATATTAGAGTAGTTCTCATCCACATATCTCTAATATGGAAATCCATTTGTTTGACAGGTACTGCTATTTAAAACTGCTATTTCAATCCAGTAGAAGTGAAGAATGACAATCAAAGACTGTACCGTTGAGATGAGGACTGTAGTGTGATCGTAGTGTCTGCAAGCTTCGATTGGGTTTGAAAATATGGGATTGTGTTCTGTTGTTATGTGGGTGCCACAGGCGTGGGTTAGTTAAGCAAATATGTACATTGAGAACATCATCCAGAATTACAAAGAGGTATCTCTGGACTATTGCACCTACCCAATGAACTTCTGTGCTTCAAGATTGTTTAGAAACCACTGTTTTGTGCTGTGGTCTGTAATATACTAAAGGAACTGCTATATACTGAGAGACCCAGGCTGGTCATACTGAGATTCCTGGGACCACTGTAGCCTTGTGTCTTGTACCTTGGAGCAGGTTATCCGCTCCATGCCGGCTGAAGAACAGGAATAAATAAATGAATATCAATTGTGATTTAAAAAGCCATCGGGGACCTCAGGACCAAAATACCAGGAGTATCTGCCGGCACGAGCATGCACCTCAGATCGCAGGCTGCGCAGTTTTCATTTTTGCGACAGCAGACAGCTTGGCCCGAGTCTTTTGTCTTTCCTGTGTGCTGCTGCAGTCTCTCGTCTCTGATTTATTTCCACGTAACGATAAGTCCATTTCCTTAACTGCGGCTCCACCTACTGTGCCATAAAATCCCTGCTTGAGGCACCAGGAAGAGCGTGTCACGGTACTCGCTGTTTTTTGTCGCACGGGGTTAGAGGAAAGGGCTCGTCACGCCGGGTCGCGTCCCTGGGCGGCCCGCACGTGGTCAGCCGGGCTTCCACACCTCGTCTCCTGTTTGCTGCCGTCGGTGTCCCTGAACTAGGGGCAGATCGTATGTTTTGCAGGCTGTTTGTTTTTGTAATTCTTTTTTTTTTTTCTTATGGGATTGTGGGCTGTTGACCACCCTTGTTAGCAGATGTCCTCTGCCCCCTTCCCCACCCACCCACAGTCACACCAGAACAGGACATGATCTGGCGTCCTCAGTCCCCGGCAGAGTGAGGAACATTCTGCTTCTGCAGATGTCAGCAGTTCAGGAATAACACTGTCATGATGTACTTCGCTCATGACGGAACGGGATTGGCAGGTGTACGGTTATGAAGTATCTCTGCCGTCCCCCAGCATGTTAGCTTATATTAAATTTTATAGAGCTGTTAGTGGCTTGGCTCTGGCAAGCTCATCAACCCCTCCTCGGGGAAGCCTAAAAATCCAGAAGGTCAATGCATCCAGGGCCAGCGCCTTGAATTAATGTACCCAGAATGTGCACAATTAATATAACTATTGATCGCATGCGATTTCCTGTGTTGTCTCTGCCACTGCAAACAGCTGTTTTTGTATCTTTTCCTGATCCCTTTGTCATTTGTTGCACAACTTCAGTATGTTTTCTGGAGACAGCCTGTCCTTAAAGAACTTGAAGACGATTACATCACAGCATGATATTAAAAAACAAACAAACAAACACAAAATGAATGGATGCCGAGTGGCTGCTGTGAATGTGGACTGGTTTACTCGCAGTACAGAAGGTTCCCAGAGAATACATTAGCATTCAGCTATGCTAAAAGGCACTTATCACTTGAGAAAAGGTCTCGTGGCCGGCTGGGCATCGGCACCCGTAACTTACCCTTGCCTCCTTTCTCCTTCGCTTTGCTCTGTACCTTCAGGTTCACGCCTACATCATCAGCTCTCTGAAGAAGGAGATGCCGTCAGTATTTGGCAAGGAGAATAAGAAGAAGGAGCTGATTAATAGCCTTGGAGATATTTACAGCCGCATCGAGCGAGAACACCAGATCTCCCCAGGGGATTTCCCCAACCTGAAGAAGATGCAGGTAGAAGGTCTTCCTAAGCACTAGAGACACTGGTGTTCTTCCCCCGGGGACTGTGTGTCTGTGTCTCATAGAAAATTCCAAGCCCATTACGTCAACACTTAACGCTTAGATGGTAACGTCACCTGAAATATTGAAGGCTACATGGTGCATTGCTTTCTATACACGGTCTAATGATTCTCAGCCTTCTGTTGGATTGGTATGTTTTTCGCCACGAGAGAATATTGGCAGTTGAAGACCTTCTGCTTTTGAGAATATTCCTCATTTGTCCTTAGAGCAGAGCTGTACTTAAGTCCTGGGCATTAGACCTTCTAGTTTCAATTCAGTTTGTCAGCCATCCGCTCAAGTCGGGAGCTTATAAAGGAGCGCGCTCGGTAGCATGCAGCTATCAGTATGCGATTCAGCTTCCAGAAAGAAAGGAAAGAACCAGGTGCTCCTGTTGCATTCCCTAGTGTTCGACGAACTGTTATTGCTTGCTTTGCATGAGAGATACGAGGCACAGTGTCACTCTGCAGTCTTACTGGTTCATGTAATGCTGTTATTCCAAAATTCTCTATGGTAGAATGAAGTACTGTCATGAGCCCCATTTTATAAGCCATCTTATGTCTTCTCATTGTGCTGAATGCAGAGCCTAGATTAAGACTGTAAAATTATACAGCCGTCATGATGGAATTGTCTTGCAGATTGTGAAATACACTTTGAAAGGAGAGGTTATTTTGCTTTTGTTTTCCTTGACTTCAGTTAGTCTCCTAAAGAAGCAGAGAAGCAACATGCATACGCAACAGACACTCTTTTCTTTTTTTGACGTAACTTCTGGGAATTTGACTTTAGCCTTCTTTGTTTATTAGTCATATGTAATGTTGATGAATGACAGATGGACTCTAGGTGCTCAAGCCTTAAAGCTGGGCAACTGAAATCAGTTTGAAGAGGCACTTTTCCATTGTAGCATAACTTTTTTTTTTTATTTTTTTTTTTATCTTTTAATAGCTTCAGTCCATTGTAAGGTTTTTATTAGAGCAACATGTGCTGTAATTCCGATATCCGTGCAACAAAAGTCTTAAGTGCCGTCTGTTTATTTTCATGTTTTATTTGGTCCTTTCTAAAGGAACAACTCCAGTCTCACGACCTGAACAAGTTCCAACCACTGAAGATGAAACTACTGGATTCAGTGGATGACATGCTGGCCCATGACATTGCCCAGCTGATGGTTCTGGTCAGACAGGAGGAGACCCAGCAACCCAACAAGGTGGTCAAGGGCGGAGCCTTTGATGGCACACTCAACGGGCCGTTTGGGCACGGCTACGGCGAGGGCGCCGGCGAGGGCATCGACGAGCAGGACTGGGTAGTGGCACGTGACAAGCCGATGTACGACGAGATCTTCTACACCCTCTCACCTGTCAATGGCAAAGTCACGGGGGCCAACGCCAAGAAGGAGATGGTCAAGTCCAAGCTGCCAAACACGGTGTTGGGCAAGATCTGGAAACTGGCAGACATCGACAAGGATGGCATGCTGGACGACGAAGAGTTTGCCCTGGCCAACCACCTCATCAAGGTCAAACTGGAGGGTCACGAGTTGCCCAGCGAACTTCCACCTCACCTGGTTCCTCCTTCTAAGAGGAAAATTCCAGAATAAAATGGCATGGGGTGATGGAACGGAGAGATCGAGGTGATGGTAAGGAGGTGTGGGCAGTGTGCAGTGAAGGAGCAGTTCAATATAATCAGCGGAATGGGCTCTCATCTGTGCTTCAATAGCAAATTGGGTGGGGGGGCTTTGTGGAGTATGCGTCATAGAAAATGAGCAGGGAGCGAGAGACACGCT
>JAODJX010000041.1:6447074-6462436 GCA_026776945.1 Isichthys henryi
ACCCGACCTCCCCCCAGCCCCCCTTCAGCCCCCCGCCCGGCCCCACCGTCGCGGCGCACCAAAATGGGGGGGGGGGGGCGGTGATGTGCATAATGACATCGCGAAAAGAATGCAATGTGAAAAAAAGATTTTTAAGCAATTTAAAAATAAGAAAGATTTCATTATTTAAAATAAGACCAACACTGTTTAGGGTGCTGTCTCACCACTAAACGTAGTTTGTCTGATGGAGCACTACAATCTGCAATGCATTGGGGTCATGTTTCGTCCTCGCACTCTGAATGAGCAGCGAATTGGCCTCAGTAACACACGGATTCATAATAAAATACAAGGAATGTGCTTGTTTGTTTGTTTGTTTGATTGTTTGTTTGTTTGTTTGATTGTTTGTTTGTTTGATTGTTTGATTTTTTGTTTTATTGATTGTTTGATTGTTTGTTTGATTTTTGTTTGTTTGATTGATATTTTGTTTTATTGATTGTTTGTTTGTTTGTTTGTTTGTTTGGTGGTCCCCGCCACCCCCCTTATTTCCAACGCCCCTGCAAATTGCCCATTTTTTCTGTTGCAAACTGCCACCAATGTGACTGTTTGTGCTACATTAATATAGCATTTATAGATTCTATAGCACGGCCACAGGTCTGACGTGGCACCAGCACCGCACAGCTCACAGAAGCTGTTCATACTGTACAGTATGTGCTCATTAGTTTATAAATACTTGTCCCACTATCTAATTGGGAGACCAAAGTCACACCAAAGTTGGACTGACAGCTTTTTTTCTCAAGGGGAAAAACCACCTGAGGCTCCAAACTAAGCAAGAGGAAGGATTTTAAACTTGTGAAATGGTCTCTCCTTTTAAGTAAGGAAACCAGTGTCCAGGCTGTGATAGGAGTTTACAACGAACCTTGTGGAAATATTAAATGCTGCCCTTTTAAAAGGGACTTCAATAAAACCGAAGCATGTAGGTGGGGGCGGGGAGAGAGCTGGGCCTGTACTATGTCACGACGAACCGATTTAGACTATTAGCAAATAACGAGGGAAAGGTGGAATAAATTAGTGCATCTAATCTGGTCACCAAAATCTCCCTCTACAGATTACCACACCTCCCATATGCTCTGCCTGTCTGATTTGTTGCTGACTATCAACAGTCTTCTCCTTAAATCTGCGGTCTAAGGTTAAAAAATAGAACCGGCCTGTCACTTATTTGTTTAGGTACTTAAGAACATTTGTTGTGTGCAAGGGTGGCTTGAGTTGTACTCCACCCCTTTCAAGTTTAATAATGGAAGCCAAAAACAGCAGTCCCTCAGCTGTCTTGTCAAGTTTCCACGCGGTGCACGGTGCCAGAAAATTCCTCAGGCCACGATAGGAGCAAGAGGGAAAACATCAATGTCACTGGTGATCTCTGTGCCAAGGAAAACATGTTCTGTTAAGATGTGCTATTGAATGGGACTCTGGGAAACCAAACCACAGACACCTTCTTGTGGGAGTTTAACATCACACACGGCACTTTTAAAAACAGCCAGTTCAAGCGAAGTTTCTCATTTCCGTCTGCTCTTTTTCGGGCATTCTACATTGTGGACATTCAAGTATTCAGCCAAGATGTCAGCTTTTATCTCACTCCTCAACTTCCTCTTGTTTTCAGCCAACAGATGGGAGACCTGAGGTTGTCATTAAGCTTGACATTCCCCGGAGCGTCTTCGCCCTGCTCTGTTCTGGTTTGCCTAAAGCTTTGTAGTTTTATCTGTTGCTCAGCTGCAGTTATGGTGAACTGACACAGTGGCGAACTGGTGAACTGAATTACTGGTAGTTGGATCTCTTTCTATAACAGCGCACACCCTATGATCTAGCTCTCTAGATTAATGTCAGTTTCACTACCCATAAGGCCCTACTGCGGTATCCGTGAGAAACCAGTTATAAAGTAATTAGACGAGTCCATTAGTCAACTAAATGACACTAGAAATGACTTAGTGGATTGTTTACCGTGAATTGTGGTTACGACATTTGCTCCAGTTACTGCTGTTTTCATTTTTCTCTGCTGAAAGTCATTTCAATTCCCATGCTTGTTGTTCACAAGCCAGATCGTGAGTCTTGTTTATGGAGCAAGTGGGGACCTCTGGAAACCGTCACTGTGCTGGTCGAATATGTAAAAGACAGTACCCTTGGAATAACCCTCCCTTAGAGATTATGATTTGAGAACTTTTATGTGACAATAAGCCAATTTGTAATCATATATGATGGCTGGTTAATGGTAGACGATGAAGGCTGATAGTTAGTGGCTCTGACTGGAGACGTGCATTAGGGTAAAACTGGACTTAATGTGGTGATTCTGGACGATGGGGTCTCTCTATGCTTGAAGAGGGCCGACACCCACTGGAACACAGTACCAGTAACTCTTTGCTTTTCTCTTCAGAGCACCATGAACGTTATTTGCACACTGGCATCTCATCAGCTCATCACCACTGCCGGTGATTCTGTATTTACTCCTGGACTTAATAAATTGGAGTGTATAAATCAGGACCGATTTGACTTCCTCTGCTGACCTGTGTAGGCTGAGCTGCCGCTTTGGGTCTGGTTTCCCCTCATGGTTTCTGGTTTCTTACAAGGGAGTTTTTCTTTTGCCACTGTCACCTCTGGGGGCACTGGACTGGGATAATGTAAAGCGCTTTGAGATACTGTAATTTCGTGAAACTGCATTGTACAGACAGAATTGAATTGAAGCGAATCGAATAATAATCTACTGGGAGGGAATAACAAGGTGAGTTCTGGTACCTGTTGTTCTCCCACTTCATGCATGGGAAAATACCTACCCTGATATGTGCCTGCCGGCTTCGGTTTTCGCACTAGTTTTTTCCATGAGCCTCCATGTCCTCCATGTCGTCCCGCGGGGGCAGAAAGGTCAAGGACAATGCATGTGAACATGTGACAGTGTGATGGGCCACTTAACGGTCGTCAGATTCAGAGGAATGAGTAGCGGTGATAAGCCTTCCTTCCTCAGGGTATGGCTGTGCATTGAGGTTGAGGGCAGCCGGTTCAGATAACTCTGATGGATGACCACTATCGCGGAGGGGCACCATCGCGGCGCCAAAATATGAACAGAAATAGTCAAGGGGACTAAAAGATTAGAAATGTAAAATTTAAAGGGTTGGAACAGCTCGCAGCAAAAGATTTCCTGTTTTCTCCTGAGTTTGTATCACCCCCGTGTTTCCTGCGTGGGGTGGGGACACCAGCCGGCCTCGTGTTTCAGAACAGAACAGCCTGGGAGACCCGCGAGAAACAGGATGGTACGTAGCGACCCCACAGGCCTGGCGCCGATGTCTTATGATGGGGGTGGGGGTTGGGTTGTTTGTGTCCAAAAAACACAATTCAACATTAAAACATGCGCAAATCGATGGTAACACAATAAAAACTTAAAAGGAATTTCTTCTCTTCTCCAAAAGTTACTGATATCATGCCGGACGGCTAGAAAAATACTGCTTCAGTTCCTAGTCATTCCATGTATTCGTTAAATTTCATCACCAGGTCAATTAGTTTGTTAACTTTATTAGGTACGTAACTCGAGTTATTGACAAGCCAAGGTGTGCTAGTAGTTAAGTCAAAAAATGTATAGGTGTATTGGGCAGTTGCTGAAAATACCAGATTGACTTTAAGGCGTTTTGAAATGGTTAAGCTAATACACTTTGACAGAGATAATATTATACTTTCACACCAACATGGCAATATTTTTTGGGCCTAAGACGTCGGCACAGTGCTGTATTTATACATGCGTAGCTATATAGATGACTGTTAAGAATCAGACAAGCAGCTAAACTATGCAACAATACAGTTTTCCTTCCTTTGGCACATCTGTTTTCATTTAACAAAGTGGATGAAATGTAAATGATGAGTGTTGGGTCCTTTCAGCATAAGAGGTCTATTCAGTCACTTACTGTAGGTACCCATTGCTAATCGGAATGCTAAAAACAAGCCTGAAATTTTTAGTGCCACCTAGTGGTCTGGGGAAAAGCATACAGGCCTATCATGCTGATCTCATGACTGCCATTTCAGCATAACAACTTAATCAGATATTTGAAAATTATTGCATATTGGATTCAGCATATTAGTCTTGAATCCTTAAAAATTTCAGCAAAACAGCCCAAGCCCCCCCAGGCATATGCTACAGTGCCGTGCTAGCAGGAGAGCTGTAAGCATTTAAGACTCAGGGAACACCAGTGTGAGAAAAGCATACAATTGTTATTGAGGTAATGACCTCTGACCTTTGACCTTTGTCAAACGCATGTCGATATGCACTGTAGCTGCATAAGCAGAATACTGCTGACAGATGAAATACCGCTGAAGTAGGAAACTGTCGATAAACAGATTTACTGCAGTAGCACGATTTCTGTCCACATAATACACTTGAATTTGGGTGTGATAAACATCAAAATCCATTGTAAGAAACATAGAGAGATTCTTTAGGGCCGTCTGGACTGTTTTATGTTCACTTCTCGCGTAAATTTGCTGGAGGAATTTTTATTTACTGATTTAATTGGGAAAATATCTTGAAGGTACAACACCAAAGGTGTAGCACTTAAAAAAATATTATACAAATTTCAAAAGTTATGAAAACCCTCTGGTGTCATAAGTTGGTCCTTGATCAGCCTCTATATCGCTTGTTATGCTGTTGTTAATGTCACCGTTCTTAGTAGCACTACTGTTGAGGGAGTACAAATAATGCAGTATTATACTATTACTTATGTATTAATTAACGACAAACTAAGCCTTTGTTACATACTGATCTCATGGGTAATGAATCGTGACGCATGTTTTATCTCAAGCAGTTACTGTATTTGTCACTATCTCTATTAATTCTGTAAATCATCGTGAACTAGTGGAGGATCGAGTAATGAATAACATTTTAAATATTGATCTCATGTTTGTTCATCATTAATGCCTCTCATATCAAGTAGTAACTATATTTGTTCATGATTTGTACTTCAGTAGTAACTGAGTTACTGCTACTGTAAGTATTTCTGCCCCCTCAGGTAAAATGTTAGCCAGTTCTCGCAGTTTGAATCCTTGGATTAATCCACTTTTTTGAATATAATCCAATTCTGGATGTTATTTCACCTTCAAAGTTTCCCATAGTATATTAATAAACAGGTGCAATGAAAACAAGATATTGTAATTTCCCCGTGCAGTTGTCATTAACTCATCAAACCACTATTTATTTTTAGCGTTGCACAGTCCTACGTAGTTATCTACACAAAACCACAATCTGTTCCGTGTGACTCTCAGGAAATGCAGCTCGGTCAAAAGTAATTATATCAATCATCACGCCACGATATATTATACAGAACTCTATCCACTTTTGCATGAATTGTAGGTAAAGTATTTCTGGACAGGACTGGTTGAATTTCAGGTGGATTCCAGCCCAGCCTTGGAACAGTGAACCGATGTCAGAATTTGCCAACATAACCTACATGGCTTTGTGGACTTGCAGAAGACCAATGACTGCAATCTCCAGTATATAGTCAGACTTTCATATCCATGGGTTCTATATGTGCAGGTTCCATATACGCAGGTTCTGTATCCACAGTTTCCGTATGTGCAGGTTCCATATCCGCAGGTTCCGTATCCACAGTTTCCATATGTGCAGGTTCCATATCCGCAGGTTCAACTAACCACAGATCAAAAATATTTTAAAAAAATCCAAAAGGCAAAACTTTGAATTTGCCACATGCTGAGTACTATGTTGCAAGGGATGATGGGTAGGCCATCATCATTTTCAGTCAGATGTGTAGGTGGCTGAAAAGTAACGCAACTTCATTCATTTTTTCCCCACTCCTAGTGATCAGGTTTGCCGTATGGAGTGAATGCTAGGGATGCTCTCCTCTCCT
Source organism: Isichthys henryi (assembly GCA_026776945.1). Lineage (NCBI taxonomy): Eukaryota > Metazoa > Chordata > Actinopteri > Osteoglossiformes > Mormyridae > Isichthys > Isichthys henryi. The sequence continues at coordinate 6,452,942 of JAODJX010000041.1, forward strand.
CGCACTGCTTTATTATGTTGATAACAACAGGCGCTGATTAAAATTCAGTATGGGATCCTGCGTCTTTAGAATAAAGGCAGGAAACCCGATTTTATGTAACATTATCAAGTCATTTATTTGGCTGCTGTATTTTCCTTTGTTATTTCCATTGTTTTAGGTATTTCAAGTAATCTAGAGATGATTTACAGTGTAAGGGAGGATGTGTGTAGGTTACATGCAAATGCTATGCCATTTTATATAAGGGACTTGAGCATCTGTCTGTTTTGCTATCTGAGCAGAGTCCTGGAACCAATCAAATCCCGCGTGGATACGGAGAGCAGACTATATTATAGGAGGTGGTTTGGGAAGACAGGGCTTCCACTAAGATTATTACTATTATTATTATTTGTGATGCATGACATTTTTATTATCATTATTATTAGTGGTAATCCCCATAGTCGTTCCTCTCTCTTGTCCCGTTATGACGTGCTTCTCAGTGCCTGGCTGAGGATTATTCTGTTAGACGCCTTGTATTGTCAGCAGCCATGCCACCTGCATTTCCAGTCAGGTCATCCATCTGAGGTAGAGCAGGTCTGACTCTGCTAGCACATGAATGGGAGACCAGCTAGGAAAGCTGGGTTGCTGTTGGAAGAGGTGTTGGTCTGGCCAACCGGTTAGCCCGTCCTGTGGTCTGTGTGGATCCCAGTCCAGTTATGGCGACAATGAAATAAATGAATAATTCTTTAGTTTTTATTCACAAAATTACTCCAGTAAGTCGGCGCCAATATGTATCACATTAATCAGATGAATGCGTTTCACTTTTGATTATGACGTATTGGTTAATCCCTCTGCCGGAGGTAGGCGTAGTGATTGTAATGATTGCAGTTTGGATGTATTTATATCGCAGGGGTTTCATGAAGCTATCCCACCTTCCCTGGAAAAGTATAATGCAAAACCTCAGTGGGGAGATCCGTGCTCCAAAACCGCCATCCAACCGAACGTTATTTCCAACATCGGAACCACAAGGACCTGCCCCCACCATGGGTAATGGGCTCCACCGTGTGGGTGGCAGGTGGTAGCCATTCAAAACCAAAACCACCAAACGGCATATTCATCTCCTCCAGCTGACCTTTGCATGTGATTCTCTGCTGTGGGTTTTGTTCTGCGACGATGAGGTTGTGAAGAACTGGCTGGTTAGAGCTGATTTCGTGGGAAAGGAATCATTGTCATTGCTTTGCCCTACTTGAGAGAAACAAAATGGAGCGACACCCCAATGTAAATGTAAATATTTGAACCTTTTCACAGTAACATTCATATTAAGTTGTTTGGCTGATGCTTCTTACCAAAATGGCACAGGGCTTTCGCCCGTCTACAATGCAGCGGTAACACAGGGTCAGAATTCTCCAGGGAAGTGTGTCCATGTGTTTAGTTTTCATCAAAGCAAAACACAGTGTTATGTTAATTATTCCAGTTTGGCTCAGAGCTTTGTGATTATTTCTCCAATAAGACTAACTGTTATTAGTGGTGTATAGCTACCGAAGATACAAGAGAACTTCAGTGATGTTTGTTGATTGTTCGGAATTCCAGCACACTGAGTTAAAAATCTCTTCCCATACCTATGTTCAGTGATAAGGGATATTGCCTTCTCACTGTTGTATTTTAAACATATATGAAGCAAAACTGATGCAAAATCCTTCAGTCTGTTATCAATCCTGTTAGTTTTACATGTATTTGCATGTGTGTGTGTGTGTGTGTGTGTGTGTGTGTGTGTGTCTCACACTGCGGCTTATGACATGGCTTCCCAAACCTTTTCATTAGTAAATTTCATTAAATGTAGTGAGGGTGTTTGGTGGGACCCTTCAGTAAATTTTGCCGAATGGGAGGACGGTCCCCCACAGTAGGTTTATTGTAATCGATCATTTGTAGTTATGGTACAGTGGAATTTATTCACATTTAAAAAATTTATAAAAACATACTCGGGAAATCATCAGGATGGGGCACCAAACCATCGCAGGGCACAAAGCAGGGAACAACCCAGGATGGGGAGCCAAACCATCGCAGGGCACAAGGCAGGGAACAACCCAGGACGGGGTGCCAACCCATCGCAGAGCACAAGGCAGGGAACAACCCAGGATGGGGAACCAAACCATCGCAGAGCACAAGGCAGGGCACAACCCAGGACGGGGAACCAAACCATCGCAGGGCACAAGGCAGGGAACAACCCAGGACGGGGAACCCAACCATCGCAGGGCACAAGGCAGGGAACAACCCAGGATGGGGAACCAAACCATCGCAGGGCACAAGGCAGAGAACAACCCAGGATGGGGCACGAACCCATCGCAGGTAACACTCACACACCATTCACTTTAACACCATTCAGTCACACACCATTCACTCACACATGCACACCTATGGGCAATCTGGTTCCTCCAGTCAGCCTCAGCATAGTTTTGGACTGCAGGGGAAACCAGAGTACACAGTGGAAACCCCAGTATGATGGGGGAGAACATGCAAACTCCACACATATGGAAAGCTGGCAGAGACCCGAACCCAGGTCACAGAAGAGTGAGAAGGCAGTGCTAACCACTGCACGCTGGACCGCCCTCCCTTGAGAAGTATTAAGCACATTTGATTTTGAGTGATTTGGGATTGTATGTTTTATTTTTCCCATTTTCACTTGAGATTTCTCCTGGGATCATTTCAAGGTATCTACTGCATGGATGTGAAGGTGAATCATTGTCCATAAATGATTAGTACGTAACTGTGAGTGTTTGCCCAGCTCCATGAACCCTTCCATATACTGAGTTACATCCTTAAGTCGAGGGTAATTGGACAAAATACCTGGCTGGATAAACACCTGATGTCCCATCAGACTGATTAACAAACACCTGATGTCCTATCAGACTGATGAACGCCTGATGTCCCGTCAGACTGATAAACACCTGATGTCCCGTCAGACTGATTAACAAACACCTGATGTGCTATCAGACTGATGAACGCCTGATGTCCCGTCAGACTGATAAACACCTGATGTCCCGTCAGACTGATTAACACCTGATGTCCTATCAGACTGATTAACAAACACCTGATGTCCTATCAGACTGATTAACACCTGATGTCCTATCAGACTGGTTAACAAACACCTGATGTCCTATCAGACTGATAAACACCTGATGCCATGAAAGATACAGTCATGGCTAAAATTATCGGCACCCCTGGATTTTTTGCAGAAAACGCACCATTTCTCCCAGATAATTTTTGCCATTACAAATGTTTTTGTATACACACGTTTATTTCCTTTATGTGCATTGGAACAACACAAAAAATAGAGGAAAAAAAACAACTTTGACTTCATTTCACCCAAATTACATTTTGTACATTTTGGCAAAGTCCAGTATGGCTTTCCTATGTTTCAGTGTCAGCAGTGGGGTCCTCCTGGGTTTCCTGCCATAGTGTTTCATTTCATTCTTGATTATATTGTGCACAGTGGTCAAAGGAACATGAAGCTCTCTGGAGATGGACTTGTAGCCTTGAGATTGTTGATATTTTTCCACAATTTTGTTCTCAAGTCCTCAGGCAGTTCTCTGCTCTTCTCTCTGTTCTCCATGCTTAGTGTGTGGCACACTGACACACAACAGAAAGGTTGACTCAACTTTTCTCCATTTCAACTGGCTTCAGGTGTGATCGCTATATTGCCAGCACCTGTTTCTTGCCACAAGTGAGTTCAAACGAGCATCATATGCTTGAAATATAACGATTTACACACAATTTTGAAAAGGTGCCAATAATTTTGTCTGGCCCATTATTGTAGTTCTGTGTAACATGATGTCAAATTTAGCTTTTTTCTCTGCTTTTTCGTGTTGATCCAATGCACATAAAGGAAATAAACATTTGCATAGGAGACTATTTGCAGTTGCAATGTTCTAGGAGAAATTTTATTGAAAAACTTCAAGGCTTCTGATGATTTCGGCCAAAACTGTATAATTATAAATGAGTTTATATAAAGAGGTAATTGGAATGAGTGACACGTCTGCCGCTGTCTCCAAAGCTGACCACACTCGCATGAGAACTTTCCTGGGGGGGTTTTCTACCTTCTATGAGGTGTCACCAGGGCACACGTGGATCAGCCATCCCACGTATGTTAGAAAGGAGCATAAAAGATGGGGAACCGCGGTGTGTCACTCAGAACAGCTACAGTCCTCGATCTGCTTACCAGCCCATCTGAGAAGATGAAACTCACCTGCATCGTCCTTCTTCTCCTTGGAGCTCTGGTCTCCCTGAGCTTCTCTCAGAGTAAGTCGGTTTTATTTCATTCCTGCTCAGTTTAGTTCTCTCTTTCTCTTCTGTGCTGACATGTAGACTACAGATTTTGCAATAGAAAAACACATATTTAAAAATTATATTTCAAATTTGTTTATAAAAATATCATTGTATTATGGGGCAGTGTGTGGCTCAGTGGGTCAGGGCGCTGTGTCTGTGATCAGACGTTCACCGATTCACAGCCTGTGATCAGCAGGGTCATTTTGCCTTTGTGCCCTTGAGCGAGACCCTAAACCCCCAACTGCCCCAGGGACTGGCTGACCTGCTTTATCAGTTACATGCTGCTTTGGATAAAAGTGCCAGCTACAGAAATGTACATGTTTTGATTTACAGACGACGACGACAATCTACCAAGAATATGCTGCAAAGAATACTACGAAAAGCCAATTCCAGCAGTAGCAGTGGCATCCTGTGAAGTAACAGATACCAGATGCCCTATGACTGCTGTAATGTAAGTGGTTATTGCTCAGTTACAGTAACATTAATTGGCTTTGTAATAACATGAGACTGACCATGGTTACAAGTTTTACTTCAAAATTACTTCTTATCTGGTAGTGTTACAATCAAGAAATATATTTGACATGCATCTTGAGAAATTTCCATTTGAATTTCAAATCAGCCCAGAAGTAATAATTTACAAATATCAGCCAGTTATATTCCTGGTTGTCTTCAGTCAAGGCAGCGGCTTGATTTTCTATAACTTTATTCTGACATCATAATGTCAACATTTAAGGAGCATCTCTCGGGATTCTGACTGTCATTTAAACTGCCGCTCACTGTACCATGTGTCACTGATACCATGAGATGGTCAGTATTTCACAATATCGTGAAACTCATGCTGGGAATTGGCTGTGCATGTCAGAAATGCTCCATGCGGCTGGAGGAAATTGATGAGAAGATGTGCTGTGTTACTTACAGAGCATAGTCCTGCTCTTTCTGCTGTGGATTATCACTAAGTTCATGTCTATGTCCTTCACCTGATTTCATTCCAGCATAACCACAAGAAAGGGACACAGGGTATGCATTAACCCAGAGAAGCAAGCAAAGATAATGAAGAAATGTTCATCACTGAAAGATAAGAAGGATGCTTAAATGAAAGACACACTGTACAGTGATTAAATTGGTTCTGTATGCTTTCATTTGTCAGTTTCTATTGATGATTATAGATAAATAATTACTGAGAAATATTATGGGATAAATATATGCACGTAAAATTATTTTATATTTGTTTTTACATTAATTTTATATTCAGTGGACATTAATGGTTATAAATCAGATACCTAAATCTCATATACAGGACTTAGTGTTGGGGGTGTTTTTCTGCATACAAATCTGTGAATATTACATCACTGGAGACTTTCCTAAAGATATGAACCAGCAGGAAGAAGCTGATCTTCGATTTTATACTGACTTATAAATGTTTCAGTGGCCTGATGATGTCTGCAATGATATTTACACATCAAACCACCTGATGTAAAAAAAGATACAGTGCATAGACCTTTATTCTCATTCCACATGGTGATTTATCATCTCAGGGGCGGCATGGTGGTGCAGGGGTTAGCACTGTCGCCTCACACCTCTGGGAGCGGTTTGGAAGATGGATGGATGGATGGATTTATCTCTGGGGATTTGATGTTTCAAATACCTGTAGGTGTCACTGTAAACTGATGTTGATGTTATGCTGCATCAAGTGTAGGGGGCAGTACAACACCTGGCCAGTAACACAGTACTTTTCAACACAGACTAACATATAGGAACGTGTCATATGGCTTTGGTCTCCATGAAGTACTTTAAATAGTGAGCCATTTAAGTCAATATTCCACATTGCAACATTTTGGCAGCAAGCTTTTGAGCTCTGGTTGATCCAAACAATGCAGAATTTGCATTTATTGTATTGAAAAGAAAAGACTGAAGTGGGACCAATAAGAGGTGTTAAATATTAAAGTTTGGATGATTCAGAAGAGTCTGTTTATTCCATTCATCAGAAAGATATATAAACTGTAAACGTGCATGGAGAAAATAATTGGCAATGATCATCAGTGAGGATGAGAATGTTTACACACTAAACCTCTATGCTTATGCCTACAAGGTTCCACTTTGGTGTCCCTTAGCAAAAATTACCGTAGTATACTAGAAGTTCACGTTATTATGTATGCTCGAGTATAAGTATAGCAAGTATACTACGGACCATGTACTAGAAAGTATACCAATTTAATACTTCTTCAGATTAAATTGGAACATTTTAAAGTTTATAAAAGTATAGTTTTAGTATACTAGTACACTCATGTATATAGTACTAGTGTACTAGGTATATACTTCTAGGATTAAAGTATAAGGGTAAGTATTAATGCACTTAGTCAGACTTTTCTTTATCCTTATCAGTATAAGTCAAGTATACTTCACTATACTATTCTTAAGTATATAAAATATAGCATATAAAAAGTAAACTTCAAGTATTCTGCCTCAGTTTTTAGTATAAAATAAGTATATTTGTAGTACACTTTTTGCTAAGGGGTGTAACTTTAAGACCAAACCATGGAAGGGCACTGATTCCTGGAGGCAGAGTCATTTATCCGAGAAAATAATTTTACAAAAGGCAGCAGTTAACTTCTAATAGCAGAATAACATCTAGTAGTTATTCTTGGTTTCTTGGTCAGTTTCACAGACCAGGAGGGGTGGAGTTTGATCACATGGTCTGGAATCCATTGTGTTTTGGTCCAGATGCACCACTGGACAAAACTCAGGACTAATTTGATAAGACCAATCCTAGATGAACACATACTCACTGCAGTTGATAGTTATATTTACATAACATAAGCATTTATGATCTTGCTGTCATTTCAGACATTTACAGGCAGTTGTCTTGCTATGCTATCCAAAGAGTAGTAAAAATTTTTTAAAGATTTCCCGGATATCTGAAGAAAGCTTTCAGAACATGAAAATGTGAAGAACAAATATGGAAGAACAAGGTTCCAAAGATTTTGATGGCGTTGTGCTCAATTCTTCATTGTGCTTCAGGGAAACCACTGGCATTGCTCATGTTTTCCAGACAGAAATCTCCAAATATCGAGGTAACACAGAAGAAGGAGGCACATGAGTTTAAGAACAAACACACAAAATATGTCCTGCTCATCAGCACATTTGACTATTTGAACTGGTGAACGCTGAGATTGGGGCATGAATAATGAGATATGTGAAGAATGTGAGACAGGCTGCTTTGTCATTCGACCTTGCGTACCGTACCAAGAACACCAACATGCTCACAAACATTACCACAATCTAATGAAGCAGAACCCAACCGCCATTGCTAGAGACAGCTACAGAAGGTGTAGTGAGACAGTTCACCTCTGTAAGTGGACAGGTCACTAAGAAAGATTTAAAGACACATACATAAAAATTTAAAAAGGAGCTGTTCTGTTGTCAAAGAATATAAGATGAAGTATCCTTCAAATGGTACGTGAGATGTTGAAATTTTATATTTACACTGCATATGATGTGAGTACGGGGCGGCATGGTGGTGCAGTGGTTAGCACTGTTGCTTCACACCTCTGGGACCCGGGTTCAAGTCTCCCCCTGGGTCACATGTGTGTGGAGTTTGCATGTTCTCCCCATGTCGTCGTGGGGTTTCCTCCGGGTACTCCGGTACTAAATTGCACGTAGGTGTGCATGTGTGAGTGAATGGTGTGTGAGTGTGCGATGGGCTGGCCCCCCATCCAGGGTTGTTCCCTGCCTCGTGCCCATTGTTTCTGGGATAGGCTCCGGACCCCCCGCGACCCAGTAAGAATAACCGGACTACCATGGCCCCCCATGTAGGTGGTGGACTCACAAAAGAGTGATCGTATAGTGTCTTTGGCATTTGCCTATGAGTCCCCCCCCCCAGCCCTGGCTCCAGAGCAGGGCCCTGGTTACCCCATTCTGGATGAGGTCACATGATCTTTGTTCTTTTCCATCATGCACATCTTCTGCATTGCACTTTGTCTGGCTCCTCAGCCAGGATCTACATGCGACTCAGAAACTTAGAAAGGAACTGCTTCATAACAACATTTCTGCACAAAAACTGCATGGCAATAGCATTTATGTAGCCAGTTAAAATAAAGCAGTGGAATATGACTTGAATGAATCAACAATACCATCCTATACCCAATTAATGTAACACTTTAGCTTCAGAAGAATAGTAGTGCATAGCTCACTAACTTCTTTTTCACAAGCTGACATCACTGTCTTAGCTCCAAAATGATTTTTGCATGAACCTATAAAGTATATCAAAAGTTACTGAATATCTACCAATTACAGTGGATTTCATTAATGTCTATGTGAGGAAACTGGAGTGCATGGAGGAAACCCAAGAAAACACAATGAGTGTCATGTCCCAACCTGACCACCAGAGGGAGCCAACCTCTGATTTTTCTCGCTCCAGTTCACTTGCTTACTAGTTAATTGTCTAATTAGCAGAGAGTGCGCGCACTTTTTGCTTTGGAGTGCTTGCGTGCAATTTGGATTTCATTTTGGCCTATATAATTTTGTTGTTCAACTCTTGAAAGTATTACATGTATAGTAAATGAAAGCCTTTTTCTTTGATCTCTTCAATTCCTTAAGAGAGAGCGATTTAAGTCTGCAGCTGAGTGCTCACCTGGAATAAGAGATTTTCCAGGAAGTCTTGTGCCGGTGCAAACCAGACAGACACAGAGCTGTAGGAGTGAACCTTCTAGATTTTAGATTCAGTGGCTATATTTCCACACAAGCATAACCTGAGGGCCTTGATGTGAGCCTCAATGCCTGTATGTGAAACTCGTTAACTTTTAAAAGATTATAAACTTGGCTTATTAAGTGGCATTGATGATTTAAATCTGTTGTGATCCGTGCAATATATGAAAATTATTTGCTTAATGATTTGGGGCTTTACATGATACTCATATTCTTCCTTTAATTAATTAGCCTGTGTCTTGTGATGACAATACAGTGATGACATTATGTTACATTCAGCAGCACTAATATGAAACATAAGAAACATAATAAATTTACAAACGAGAGAAGGCCATTCGGCCCATCAAGCTTGTCTGGGGAGAACTTAACTAATAGCTCAGAGCTGTTAAAATCTTATCTAGCTCTGATTTAAAGCAACCCAGGGTTTTAGCTTGTGCTACACTAGCAGGAAGACTATTCCATACTCTAACTACACGCTGTGTAAAGAAGTGC
>JAODJX010000041.1:6494136-6525562 GCA_026776945.1 Isichthys henryi
CACCTGCTTGGGGGGTGAGTGGGGGGGGTGGTGGTGGAAGGAATTCCCAAGGACATGGAAAAAAAAAAAGGGCGGGAAAGTCCTGCCGGGGACGCTGTGGGGGACGGGAAGCTGAGGCGAGGGGGGCAAGTGGGAACAGGATGCAAAGGAGGAAGTGGAAACCCCCCCCCATTGCCTGCTTCGGTCACCACAGGATTAGGGCTATGGGGCTGAGGACTTCCTGGAAACATCACCCGAGAAACTGGGGAACTGACCTCAGACTCATGTCAACCTGCTCACCCGCTTCCTGCAAAAGTCAATAAACTCACCTGAATCCCACCCAGCCTGCCCACAGCTTTTGTCTGGCCATGGGGGGGGGCTGCTAGCCCTAACCCTACATTCACTCCACTTCACTCTTGCACACTGTTGACATGTTTTGTTACTAAGTGGTTCCTTCAAAAGTACGTTTAATGTTTTCTTCAAAGCTGTCAGCAGGCAACATATTTTCTTAGTCATCCTGTACAGGCTGAGAACTATATGAATTAACAAAGACATCCAGTTACCGATCCGGACGACAGCCAGAAAACCAAAAACCGAAATGAGATTTTAATGGTTAGTTAAAGTTTAGGGTCGCCCGTAAGGTTTGCCGACATTGCTGAGAACGAGGCAGACACTCCAGAAGAGAACATGTGAGAAAATCTTGTGGAAAGTGCCACCAGTCTTAAGACAAAACAGCACTGTTTAAAATAGTACATCATTTTAAAAAGCTTACAAAATTCAAAGATTAAGATAACTGTGGAGGGGAAGTATAGGAAAGGACCATACTTGTGTCATTTCGCAGAGCCTACTGTGGATATGAATATATACAACATGGATGCGCATCCATCACATTTGTGGTCCACTCAGCTGCCAGCCCGCTCGCGAAGAGGGGAGGGTGGAATCCATGGGCGGAGGTGCCATGCCTTCCTTTGTAGTGCGCGTGTTCTGGCCACTGGTGCCCCCCACTCCACACCCTCTAACCAGAGTCCTGCCCCACCATGTCAGCCAGAATGTCTATGAGGTGGTCCATCCCCCACAGGTAACCGTCCTCTCGGTTGCCCTCGACCCACATGGCCCGATGGTCCAACACTTGGCCCTCCGGCAAAGGTGTGGTCTTCCCAAAGTCTATCATCCACACCTTGGCTTGGTCCCGTTTGTCATGGACGAACAGAAGAGAGCTGCCAATGACCTGGGGAGACAGGAGGAGCGGAAAAGAGGGGAATGGTCAAAATCTCCCCATTATACTTGGGGGGGGAGCTACTGAATACCACAAACTCTCATCTTGGGCTTGTCTCAGACAGAAGTTGTTCCTTCCATCCATTTTGAATCCCTTTGTTTGCGGTTTCAATACGTTACGATGAATGACAAAATTCCTACGCAAAAAACACTCAGCTTCCAATCAGAGATGTACTTCCGTTTAATGCCGTAACACACTTCATGAAAAGTAAGTCAATAAACATCCCACTAACCAAACAACTGTTCCTTAAGCTAATAAAGTGCCTTGTTATTTTGGTTAAGGTTATCGGCCTGATATTAAATACACATGTCAGGTTTTCTGTGAGTGACTCCTTAAGTACGTAGGCTTTGGAAGTCACTCTACTAGTCATATTTTGCATACAAATATGCCAAGAATCCAATTGTTTTATTTTAAAATAACACCTTTAAGTTTTTAAGTGTTGAAGTTTCTTTTGAATTATTTTGGCAAGAGACAATAAAATTGCCGAGTCTGTGGAATGGTCAATGGGACCCCAACCAAGAGGAATTTACAGATCACATCACGCATGGTTCCCATTCAGAGCTCTGTATCTTCTAATTGCTACCATGAAAAGCAGGAAAGGATCACTATATTCTATTGTCAATGTATCCTCAAGCAACTATTTTTAGCAGCCCTATTAATTTATGTGATTCCTCCACCACCGAACCACAATGGCAACTCCATCCTGTCTCAATCAAGAGTTTTTAATAAAACGCATAACATATTTAATGCTTTCACTTTCAGTTCCATTTGATTTGTATTTATACAGCACTAGGCCTGAAACACCCCTGTTTGGGCTGTTTGGTTCTCCTGGTTCTGGAGGATCTGCTATTAGGTATTTCTGATGAGAAATGCGCTCACAGCCCACAGGTGGTTCTGACCTTTGCCATATATTTATTTTGTCATATATTTTTAAAACTTAAAATAGCGGGGGAAGAAAAGAGGAAGACTTACCTCGTGTGTCTTGAAGAAGGTGGATTGTTCCAGAGTGTCTCTTATTTCCTTCAGTCTCTTCAGGTAACATTTCTAGAGACAGAATAATAAGACAAGACAATATAGACTGTAAGTAAGGGGTGTGCAGACAATGGCATTATTATAAGACAGGGTTTCCAAAGGGGGGGTCGCGAGAGGTCACAGGAGGGGGTACGAGATGATGTCCACAATATGATTATAAAATTTTAAAAATAGGAAAACACGTGAACCGCAACTGGTCAATCACGATAAATCTACCGAGGGGAACCCCGCTCCACCCCCACCCCAATCGAGAAAATCTACCAAGAGGGACTCGGTCGAGTCTGTGAAAAGTTTGGAGACCCATGTTAGAGTATAAAATTGTAGTGAGACTAATAAAACAAGCCAGAAAGCCAAACAATGCCTGTGACTTATCTCAGAACAGTGACAGTGAAAAGACACGTGAGTTTGCAGCATCTACCGTGATTAAGAATGGCAGTGTTAGCTACCAGAAGTCACGCTGTTTCTTCTTTTAACACTGGATGATTAGGCTTGTGTAACAAATTATTTGTCAGAATTTGACTTATCCAGAGATTTGTTTAATAATTTGGTTAACCCTTCTTCTGGAAATTCACACAATAGCGGCAGGTTCTGACTGACTGGTTTTACTATGACGCACAGTGGCCGTGCTATAGGCTCATGGTAACACAAGGCCAAACAACAGTCATATGTCCGTGTCACTGACGCCTTCACGTCATACTATAAAAAACCTTGGCCAATCACATTTTACTCTTAATGATTACTGCATAATTCCTGCTTGCATTTGTTGAGTTTTTCTTATGTTAAAACAGAATTACTGTTTTTAAAATAGTTTTCAGGATAAGTTCTTGTGTAAAAAGTAATAGTTTAAATCTAATTGTTTTGCCACATAAATAAATTCATATTAATAGTTTCTTCCTGGGCCGTAACGATTACTGACAATGCTATAATTGTACAGTGTAAATATTTCTTTTTTAGTAATGGACAGTTTCACTGTTTGGTGGAGTAGAGAACAGGAACTTCCTCTATTATTAGAGAGGGAAGTCCTGGGGTCCCCCCCCGCCCTGTCTTGGCAGAAACTCAAGGGTCTCTTGCGTCACTGCGTACGGTGGATACACTCACCAGGATGTTCTTGTTTCCCTTGACGAAGTCGTGAAACGCTTCGATCACTTGCTCCCGACTCTTGGTCTTCTTGAAATCCCTGTTTACTGTTCCGTCTTCCTTCTGCCATGAGTGCGTGGGAGAGAAGGCAGGGGAAATGGGGGGGGAGTTGGGATTATTTTATTAAAGGTTATGCAGGGCAGGGAGTCGAAAGTTAACACAGCGGCATGTTGCTTTCAAGGGGTATTATTTTCATTTCTGTGCAGTGAACATGCGGACTTGGTTTTGATCAAGTGGGTCCTTTAAAGTCACAGATGCATTTTGACCAGTTACTTTTGAGGACAAAGAGGCAGGCTGGGCCCTCATCTCTCTATGCTGCCTGCCCACCTGCCCTGGTCACGGAAGCAGGGCCCACACGCGGCACGCTGGCACCTGCGACTCCTCCGGGACCTGACCACGAGGCCTTTTGGGAAAACCGCCCAGGCAAGAAGGGCAAAACATCTGATGTCATGGCAACAGGGCGTCAGGACTCTGTGGCCATCTACGGGCAGGCTCGACCGGGGGAGTGGAAAGTCAGCCCGAAACGCAGACAAAGCAATTCACGAATGAAGATACGTGGGTAAAGAGAGCAGCCCTCCAAATTTGGGCAGGACAGTCATTATCCCAAGTTAAGAAGTACAAATAAACTGAAACTAACACTTAACTAATTTCCCAGGCTTAAAAAAAAATTCAAATTGCGTCATTTTTCTCCTGAAATCTCCGCCCTGCCAAAATAACAACCTCTGTAATGACGCTGATTAAATGCATGACGGTTTACATGAGCGGATGTGGGTGTCGCCCGGTGTCACTTGCCGGTGTTACTTTCAATGGACCTGTCACGGGCAGGCCCCCTCAGACGACAAAAACAGTGCTCATGTGATCGGAGGCCTCCTTGGTTGCCCATGGCAACAGCTCAATTGCCCATGACAGTTTTATTAGGGTGCTTCTGCAGAAACACTCTTTGCAAATATCGGGCGTGATTTCACTTTTACCCAGTACACGTTTGATTCAATTTCCGTCAAACTTCCATTAAATTCTAGCTTCCATCTATACACACAGGTTGGTGTATCTGCTTATACCTTCTTGAAATCTGTACCTGACCTCTCACAACACGTATTTCTCTACAACTCTTGGATGATTTGAGAGGATGACATGGCCCCTCTTGGCTGGTCAAACTGAGGATGAGCCCAAGGTGGAGCGGTATTAGGAGGCCAAACTGACCTTGATGCCCTCGATGCGGAAGCCCAGAGTGGCTGTGGAGCTGATTGTTTCCCTCCATTTCATGTAGCGGGGCTTGGTGACGGCCTGCTGGGCATGCTCCTCTGGCGTGGGCGCGTCCGGGTCCACCTCGATCATCTTCTTGTACATATCGTTCCGCAAGCTGGGCTTCTTCCTGGCCTTCGTCAGCTCCTCCTCCAGGTACGTCCTGTGGACCCCGCAGTGGTCCGTTAGCAAAGTGCTAATGGCGCGGTGTCGACACCCATCAACAACTGCAAACTAAATCTAGCATCTTCCTACATAGTCACGTTTAGGCCTCCAAGTCGAAACTTTAATTGCATTTATCTAGGACTGGAAAGTCAAACATCACTTCCACGGTTTACCGCAATTACTACAGCGTTTACACTGTTGACATTGGTTAATAGATATCGGATATCATGCAAACATCCACTTTGTCTTTGGCTGCCAGTTGCTGGTATAATCGATAGGAGACTGGGCTACAAATGTACAGCAGTCACTGGGCCGCCGCCACCAGACCCCGCAGCCTCACCTGACGCCCATCTTGCAGTCCATGACGCAGGGCAGGTCGAACTCCGCTAGCAGGTCATCCATCTGGTTGTACTTCTCGCCGTCCTTCTCCACGTCACCGTGGTAGGCGGGGACATACGGCTGTAGGACGTCGCGCATCAGCCGGTCCAGGCAACGCTGCTCACTCTCACAGTGCTTTTTCAAGATACGCCCGTTGGCTCCTGCCTTAAAGCTTCCTGCACAGACACAGACCCCATGGCACGTGTCAGGTGGTCCCAAATTGGAGAAGAGAAAAACACCCCCCAGAACTTGAATTTCCTCACCAAAACAGTGAACATTAAACTATAATCTGTAACTCACGTCATCATTTAAGCAGTAAAAAAGAAAACGCAAAGGAGAGATGCTTTCCAGGCGACTGCTAAAGGTTGATGTATACTTTGGCAGTTCATGCCGTAGCCTACGCAAGTGGAAAATGCCACTGCAAACATCTGCACTTGTGTGTTGGTGTGTCTGTTAGTGTGTCGGTGTCGCCTTGCAATCAAATTGCCAAAACACTATTTTGCCGTGTGGTGGGTTTAGGTTTTGCAAAAACATTTTGACTTTGTTACTGGGAAGACAAACTTAGCAAGCTTTGCAATTTTAACGATTGTTCCTTTTCGACATGTTTAAAAATCAGTATAAGTTTACCACCTCTGCTTCTGCGTGAGATCTGCATGTGTTCCCCGAGCCAATCATCACTCTCATCCTTGCTATTTAAATCAGTCATAGATTGGTTTGTGTGAAATTTATGTTTGGAACTCCTTAATTGCTATAAATATCACAATATTTATCGCAAAAAAAAAAAAAAAATCACATTGTGATATCTAACATTTTCCAGTATCATGCAGCCCTGGCGTGAATGCCTGCAACCATGGCAAAACCAACAGGCTAGCAACAAGCTAAATACTATTTGTCTAACACCAGAATATCCCCAGCAGGAATAAACAACAAAAACACATCTGCATTGGAGGAAGAGCGATGCTCCCAACCAGACCGATCACAGTCATGGTCTGCGTCGCCGCGATGCATAGTTACATTTCTGGGAAAATGCCAGTCAGACTATGCTGTAGGGTATGTGGCTACGCCTATTGTGTTGATTCGACACAGTAGTATAAATCAGCATCAGGGCAGCTTCTGTGTGCCAACCATTCAGACACACGACAGTAATAAAATGTAAATTTTGATGACTCAGGTGAGGGAATGACTGCAATTCAGTGCAGGACAGGGAGGGACAATGTTGTACCAATAAATGCATCTCAACGCCATTAGATGCTATGGAGATAGTGGTTCCTGCTAAGTGCATATCTAATAATAATGACTGCAGGCATCAATCTGCCCAGACTACGGTCCAGAACTCAGGTCAGTTTATGGCCGACGGCGACTCCTTTGTCTCCCCTCATAAAACCAACCGCTTCCGGTAGGCCCTACCTGCATGTCCAGCGAGCTGCACCCAGGGGTACTTCTTCTTGAAGGACATCACGAAGGGCGACCAGTGCACCATGTTCTTTATTTTCTTCCAAGATTTATGCTGCACAGCAGAGAAACAAAGACACGAAGACATGGTGAAGATACAGTATGGGAGCGACAGACAAATACCGGCATACGCCTACAGACCTTGAATTAACCTCGACTGCTGCACTCAGCCAGGAGTGAGAAAGTCAAACACGGTGTCTTTTTGTTTACAATAATTATCACTGTGCTGACAGGGCCTTGGTTATCATGTAATAAATATTCACTTCCTCCCACGGACGGAGTATTTGGGTTATCAATATCTAAGAGGCAGTTATGATTTTATTAATAGCCTTAAAACCGTCCAACTTGTTGATACGTATGTCGACTTCATTTTGAGCTTGAGTTTGAGCCGTTATCTCCAACAGCTCTTGAAAGTTTAAACACTTCCAGGGGTGTAGATATCTTAGAAAGTTATAAGAAGGTATGCAAGGTGCAGTGGGGACAGTGTTTAGTCTGAGTGATGCAGTTAATGCCTGCTTATCATTCCAAACAGCGTGTTGTTTCATGTGTTTTTGCCAGGGTGTCGTCCACTCAGTTTCGGTTCAGCAACACGCCAGCATCATATGTTTACCCACATCCACTAGTGACGTACGATGCCGGTCAGAAGGCCGTAGGACCAGAACATGTCGTTTCTGCACACTGCACCAGCAGCTGGTCCCCTGGGCCGAGAGGAACATTCTTCTCACGTATTAGGAAAGCACGTACAATTTTGCTGTGTGTAACTGACGCAAGGGTAGCTACTTGGGTTTTGTCATTGGTCCCTTGAATTCGGAATGTGAGGGAGGGAGTTCCAGGGTTTGGCCTGGATGCCTCTGGCCTTCTCCAGCTGCCTCCTGATGCGGAGCAGCAGATAAGCGCTGAAGCAAGTGCGGGAAGAAAACTCTAAGACCATAATATCGGGCTTGTTTTTCTCTGAGGAGACCCCAAATGCAATCCTGTCCTGCTCGGCAAAAGTCTTCCAGGTTTCTCTTTGTCGCCCTGTATAGCTTTTTCAAGCGTTAAGACCAGTCTGGCTCCATGCACGCTGGGAGCAGAGCTTGTTTTTCTGTTCCAGTTCAATGCTTCACCCTGAGAAACGCCAACCGTGGCTCTGTTTTGGCTAAAAAAATAAAAAAAAACTGCAATGAACGTCTGGCCCCAGCTGCCACTCTTTGCCTCTTTGTTGCTGTTCTGTGCTCCAAATCCGGTATGGGGTTTCCCCTGGCTACCTCGCAAATGTCCAAACACGGGGAAAGCCTTTCTTTGTTTAGGGCCCAGTGGGTGCAGTCCCCCCAGGGGAAAAGGGAACCAACGTGTGGGAGTCCAATCACCACCTTCAGCTTCGCCATTTCATCTCTGTGGACGACCTCTGACCTCAGGCACCATGTGATCCCGCAATGGAGCAGAGTCACCTGAATTTATTTCTGCTTGGTCCATTTCTCACACCCAAAGAAACATTGAGATTTTGTCCCTCATAACGTGCCGATTAAAGGATTAACTTTTTTACGAACTTCTTAGTTAAACAGATGGCATCCATAGATGTGATTAGGTGGAAAAAAATACTTTAATCAGTGTCGCATCCACAAAGTCACACTCCGAGGGATCTCTCTGTTACAGAGATTCCCTTTAATCTCCTGCACGGGGTACATTACAAGAGGACCTCAGAAACACATAAAAGGCATTAATGGCTGTCTCAGCTCCAGCTCCAAGTTTCCTATCACACGCTCCTTTGTTCTGCTCCAGTGAAGGCGAGCGTGTTCCAGAACCATCTATCCCAGCCTTCTGTGCTGCGGCAGGAGGGGTCTATTTGGGGGAGGGGGGGTTTGGAGTAGGCAGGCTACATGGAGGAAGGCGGGGGGGGGGGGGCTATGCACAGGTAGCCATAATCACCACTTTTCCTCTTGCTCGCAGCATGGTTAACCTCCCAGTTCCTGGAGAAACCCCCCTGCCCGAATGTTTTCATTCCAACCCACACTGCTTTCAACCTGCAACATTCATTGTCAGTCTGTTACAGAACATCTGAGCATGAGTAAGGTAGGGATGGAATGAAACCATTTTGGCATGGGGTGCTGCAAGAACAGGATTGGAATCCACTGCTCTACACAATAAGTACACTGGTAAAGAAGTACGGATTTCATATTACCTCTGTTTATTTACTTATCATTTCAAACACGTTTCGGAAGAATTCGGTGTGTCCTGACCCACTGTTCTGCCTACAATCCACCTCTGCAACAGAGGTCAATTGATGGTTTAATAGAAGATTAACTAGCATGTTTGGCAAGGTTACTATGAATTATAGGATGTGTAGGATTTTAGATGTAGTGCTTTTTAATGGGAAAAAAATGATTCTTATAACGTTTGTAACATTGATTCTGAGTGGTTATTGAATAATGTGTTAAAAATGTATTTATATGAAATGTTACAAAAATATTTCTTAATCCAAGGCATCACTGTTGTGCCAAATGACCGGCTCCTCAGAGAAAAATGGATTGCGTAATTCATTGAATTCATTCTAATGTGTTACTCATGGAAGCAGGTCAAAGTCGGACTGATGTGTTTATTTTTTTGTTTTTGGCCAAAAATACTGTGTCAAAAGCTGTTTTTGGCTTGATTTAATAAATCTGGACCTTAAAGCTACCTCCTGGTGTTATGCCCTCAGATGTTCTCAGAAGGTTCTTGGGGGACACTGCAGGTTTCCAAAATCTGTTGCTTTTGTGCTCCTTTTCCATAGTTCATTGACGTGAATCTATGAAGCAGTTCACTCCAACTCTGTTGGCTATAACCGAGGCTATAACAATATAACCTATCAAAACTGCAAATCATCATTCAAATATGCCTACAAGACTCATAACAAAACCTGAAATAAAATGCAAAAGCATTTAATGCATGCAATGCAGTAGGTCTCTGACCAAGCCCAAAGTTCTATTTACATAAAGGCAAAAAGTCAACCACAAGTCTTTCCGACCATCCTAAAGTCAAATAAAAAGTGATTTTAAAACCTAATGATTTGCTTAGGAAAATTGTGCCAGTCCGGGACTATGTATCAAAAAAAACCTGAGTTGAAAGATTGCTAAGTTTCTTTGGAAGCTAAAAGGACTCCTCCCAACCATCCGCACAAAAAAAATCCACGGAGAACAAAGCAAACAAGATTTAATGCTGCAATTTCAGTTTAATTGCTACCCTAGAAGTGCGGCTTCAATCATTTCCAGGAACCTCTAGGGAAATGCTGCACTGACATACGGCAGGTGAATCCTCAGCTGGCCGACATCGTCGTCCATATTAACGACATTAGTGCCACTGGTTTGTCTCAAAATGATTTCTAAGCATCCACCCACCCACTTAGGCCTAAACTGGGGAGGGGGTGGTCCTGAGGTGGCTGCACTGTTTAGGAGGACTGGATGTGGAAACCAAACTTAAAAGGAGTTATATCTAAACAAACCCAAAAGAAATGGAAGTGGGAAGGAGCCTGTGAGACTGGTTGGAAGAACGTTTCTGGCAGACATGGAGATCCTTTGCAACCCTCAAACGGTGTCTGTTTACGGCGCACAAAAGCATTAGCGGCTCGCAGAGTGAGTCAGCATTCAGCAGACACAACATAACACCCAGCAAACACAAAAAGGCTCACCCGAGGCAGGAGGACGACATGTAAAGCCATAATAGGGATACTCAGATGAAGCAGCAGCTCGTTCATATCTAAAGTGGCCTAGTGCTACTCACACCCATGTCATGAGTGACTCCTAGAAATGGTAACATCCTCGGCTCTAACTACACCGTGCGCCAAACCATCTAGGCAAACGGAACCATCTGGGGCAAGAGACGGGATGAAAGATGGGAGGGGGTTGGGAAGAGTCCGGAGCAGTGGAGGAGCCAGCCACCCCACACCCCCACCCACCCCAGTGAGACTCATTACCTGCAGTGCCCTGAGGAAGAGGAGGAAAGGCCTGGCCATGGCATGCAGCAGAGGAAGGGCGCGGTTCCACAAGTGAGATGCGAAGGATGACATGCCAGACGGGGGGGAGAGACAGCTCCAGCCGCGATCGCAAGAAGTCTGCGAGAATGAGCTACTGCGCCAGTGATTGCAACGCGGCTCCGAGTGACATTATTAGCAAAAAAAAAAAAAAAAAACATCCAGGTTATGCAAATGGTGCCCGACCTCCTGGACCAACAGCTGGAGCCCTTATCCTGAGGTCCGGCTCCTGCGTTCCGACAAGCTGTCAGGAAGAATGGATGGGCCACCACACCAAGGTATGCAAATGGCGAGGGATTGAGGCCCCGTGCACACCCAGACGTCCTCAGCAGGCTCGGAGTAGAGAAACAACAACGCACGACCAAGAAGAACGTTGGGACAACACTTACTACTCCCGGGATGTTTTAACGCCAAAATGGTCTCTAAATTCGATATAAGACACCCAAAAATCTCAAAAGATAATGGACACGAGGGTCACGAGAGACTCAGTCTGTGCAGAAAGCATGCGGGAACTTCCAAAGCGTAGGCCGTGATTACCTCGATTTTGATTAATTCGCATCACAGAGCTGATAAACGCTGATGAAAGTCGAGCTTGAGAGATTGCCCGAGCGTATGGTGAACGGCAGCCTGCCGCTGAGATGAGTACAGTCAGGAATACAGCTCGTAAGCCTTTGGAGCGCTGAAATGAACACGAGTGTGCAGTGGTGGCTGTAGATGGCGCTGAGCAGAACAGGCGAGGATAAAGGGATATCAAAATGGGGCCCCGAGTAAACAGGGTGGAGCTGAGCAAATATGTTCAGCTGCTTTTCCTTTCTCTGGCTCAGTTGGCTCATGCACCGTAACATCATTAGATGAAAGATCCTATTACTTACTGTCTTCCATCACTGGAAGCATTTTAAGCACATTATTGGTGTTCTGGGTAACATCTCAAGATCCTCTTCACTGCTATTTCAGAGGGAATGAAATCAGCGCTAGACAGACAACTTCCAGGCCACTTGCAGTTCTTGATGACTGTAAGCTGAAAACATGAGTCTCAGAAATTTGGCAGGTAGGCAACTAGGTGATTGCAGTTGACCAGGCTCAGTACCAGCTGTAGCCAATGTGACTCTCTAGGCAAGCATCACTGCCAGCGCCCCTCGTTCAAAGCAAAGTGAAATTGGCTGTGAAGTCGGTGCCCCCTCAGAAGTTGGCACCACAGGCAGCTGTCAATCTTGCTTATAGGAGTGATTGGCCCTGTCTAGGCTCCTCAGTTCAGCTATACACTGCCTGTAGTCTTCCTTCAAGAGAAGGCACTGGAATGTGCAAGCAAATTTTGATAGTAGATTCATTTCTTCATGACCTTCATGAGATTCCATGAGTCTCACATCCCAGCTCTCTGCTCTTGGACCTAAATGTTGACCCTTTTCTCATCTAACTTCAAAATGGCCTCCTGTGTAGCATTTAGTGGTGTTAACCAAGCAGGGGGGGGAGGCTGAGCTGGTTCCCCAATTTAAGCTGGAAGTGAGAGGAGAGGTCTTGACCTTCTGAATTTGGGGCAAGTGTCCATAAGTCTGACTGGATTTTGTCACATGTCCCCATACATTCCTATAGTGGTGCAGAACTGGCAAGCAGTCACTAACTGGATTCCCACACTGAATTCTGGGAAATATCTAAACTAAATACTGTTCCTCGGGTAACTGAAATGAATGAAGCAAAGTAGTTTTGCCAGGTGTAATGTGCGCAAAAAAAACGACATAAATGTCACCTGAAAACTCCATTACTCTAAGGTGAAGTCTGTGTGGGTCAATGCTTAAACAAGTCTGTAGGAACTCCAGGACACCACAGCTAACCAGTGCAGCCACCCTGGTTAAACTTCAAAAATAAACAGAAATACTCAAGATGTCGCGTAATAACAAAGCTGATTAATACATTAGCCGAAACAAGACTGTTCACAGAGGTAGATAGATTTTGTTCCAACAAACCAGTTGAGTATTCTGTGACTCTTTATAATCGACTGGTTGGCCTGGAGTTTTACTTTCTGGACCTGAGCTATCCACCACTGGCTGTTCAACATAAGAACTGAACTCTAAATGTCAATCTGCATTAATGTTATATAAGATGCTTTGGGCCAGAGTAGCTATTAGCTATATAAGTAAATTAACCACGTTCGTCTAGACAGACACTCATAAGCGAGTTGACTGTAGACTTCAAATGATTAAATTCATATCTGTAACAGAAACTGACACATACTGATTTCATATCAGTAGCTGCGACCACTGCCTTTGCAAACTACAGAGGTTTCTATTGATAGCATTTCTTGCAAAGACCCCTGAGAAAGCATCACGCCTGGGCTTGTGACATGTGCATTATTAATGGCCAGTGGAGTGAGCAGGGACGTGGGACACGGGCCCGTGCCTGGGCTCTAGACCCTGTGGATGGCTACAGCTATGCGACTCTCAGTTTACCACGAAAATGATGTAATGCTAAACGAAATAAGTACCTACACAGCTACTGAAACAATTGTAGGTAGTGTTCAAGGTAAACAGTATACTTATAGATAACTCATATTTGGTAATAATGAACTGGGCTGCTAGGAATTGGTGCTATTGTGTTTGAGTGATTACCAGAATACACATACAGACAAAAGTACAGGAATCACTCATAGCTGTTTTGCACAATTTACATTTTCCCGTTAATGGAATGTGAGAAGCGTGGAGAAGGGGGATGTCCTGGGGCACGAGCCCAATACTCACCAATAGGCAGTTCATTTTTAATTAACACTTAATTGCTTAACGGTTAATTACAAGTCATCTGTAATTGGTATAGGCAGTGGTGCCTAGAGAGGAATTTTTAGCGATCTAAAAAACAAATCCCTTAATGAAACTCCCCACTAAAACCTTTAACTCCATGTCAGGTGGGTGTTTACTGCCACAATAGATGTGATTCTTTGTGAAAATCCTCATTTTGATTCTGATGATTATTCGGGAATTTCTGCATTGTGATAACGTCTGACTGAATGGATGCCTCTATTGTCATTGTAAAAGGAGCAAGTGCAATGAATGTCCCATCTTGCATACAGAGACATATACAGGTGGGGGGCAAGCCTGGGGTTCGAAGGCAGGACAGACATTTATCCGGTGTCCCAGGAAGTGAGGTCATGGACTTTGGGGTGATACCATCACCCTGTCAACCACAGGCTTTGAACTGGTGACCTTCTGGACACACGGCAGAAATCATGACACACTACTCATCATATGGCATCCTATAGGCACATTGTCCTTCTGACATTCCTCTCTTATTAGCAAAAGGCTTTAAATCAGCTCATGTTACCAGGATAGGGACCAGACGGCAGTTGCACCTCAATGTGCCACTCACTGCATAGTTCTAGCAGGGAAGAGATCAGAACACCCTCTCCGCCCCCAATTCAAAAGAGAAAAACAGCTTGTGCTGTTTTGGGAATTTGCAAATTCCCTGGGGGATTAAGAAAAGAAGCAGCTGCCTAAGGGGGTTAAATGAGTCACTGAAGTTGAACCTTAGAGGAATATATTCCCTATGTCTCTTACGTCAGTTAAGAAAGTAGTTAATTCATAGATGCGGGTTTCACAGAGGGCTCACTGGGGATGAAGACCAGGGTTCTCCCCTGGAAAGCATCCTCAACTAACCTTGTCTAACAAAATTTGAACCCCCCCCCCGCCCCAGGAATACATGAATGTTCTTTGCTGTTGTAATTCGAAGATAATTCAAGTGGACGTTGAGGTTGTGCAACTAGCAGAGAAACCCCCTCTGTTTTTTCAAGGCCAGTGGAAATACTGTGTGTAAACACACCCCATTCACAGCCACTACTATCGCTATCTGAGTTACACCACAGGACATCAGTCATCAAAGGTAGGGTATAGTGTGAACCACATGGCTCGGCCCCGTTCTGCCCAGCCGGACCATAACGGCTAATTGGGGTCAGCCGCGTCCCCTTGGGGTCACCATCACAGCCACGTCTCGGGAACCTGATGCATTAAGGGCCCTTACACTGCTGCCCGAGCGGGTAAACGGGGGCCGGAAGAGGCAGTGCAGTATCGCTGGGAGTGCACTCCGCCGCGGAGCGTCGTGCCACCACTGATAATGCTGCAGCAGCTGTCTATATTCGGTTAGAAGGAAAGGGATGCCACACTTTTAAAGCGACTCCTCAACCTCACTGGTGTTGTTAAAGTTTCCACTGCGCGAAGGGGGGAGGAAGTGGTTTTTAACCCCTCGAGAGGAACCTCTCTGAGAGACAGGAAGGCGGTCGAGGTTGATCGCAGTATTTTCCATATCTGCAACTCATAGTAAAGTCAGCAATCGAATCAAGACAAATGAAAGAAAAAGAAGACGCTTGTTCCAATAGCTGGCTTGCAGGCTGACAGTCCCTGCTGGGAGATGCTGTGGATTCCAGTTCAGCTGTCTGTTCTAGGGTTCTTCAGGTTCTCTCCTTTGTTTGTTCGCCTCCACTGTGTTTTGGGGTACCTTGTTTTGGCAGCGCTTACAGTAATGAAACCAAAATCCCACTACATAAGGCCGGTTAGCAAGGGTTAGCAAAAGGGGATAGTCCCTCCTGCCAGGGTCCTGGTACCCCGGAGGTCAGACATTTTGAACCTCCCTGTCCTACCTCATGTGACGGTGGGACCACTGACTGTGCTCATCTGCCAGGAACGGTGAGAGGGCCTCCGCAGAGAGAACGGTTTCGTGTCACGGGCTGGTGATAATGACTTTCGGCCCCCCATGCGAGGGTCAACCCATTACAGAGAAGGGCTTATGATAATACCCAGTGACAGGCAGCCTGGTGTGATCTCATAAATGAAAGCGAAGGAAGACAAGACTAAAGAAACCCTTGAGGAGTGACTGGATCTCATAGATGTCTTTGTAAACACAGCGTGCAGCACACTGGACGCCTCTGCCAAGGCTTAGTCTCGGAAAAGCAGTGATTTAACTATCGCTAAATCAAGCTATGAGCAGAAGTACCTAGAGCCGGGACCTGGACTTTGTGGAACTTACTTCGAGTGTTCCACTCCACTTCCTAAGGGCACCTGAAGAAGACACCCTCGGCACGACTTTATGACAGGTGCCTGATGCCAGAGGTGGAAAGTTCCGGTCCAGAAAGTAAGAATCCAGACCAAGATTCAGATTTAACCAACCAGTTGTGGACTCTGTGACTTTATACTAAATTGGTTGGTTGAAACAAATTCTTGGTCAAGATTTGTACTTTCTGAACCAGAACCTTCCACCTCTGCCTAGTACTCGTACCAAAAGTATGGCAGTATATAATGGCTCATTAAATAATAAAAAAAAAAACACTGGTCACCCCCTTTAAAAATGCTGAACGTGTCCCTTTAAATAGTCCAATCCTTTCGAGTGAGGGGGTCCTCCGTTGATACAACGCCTCTCCCCACCCACAGCCAGCCCCTAATGCTGTGAGCAACACAGGGCTTCCGGGTTTTTTTGCAGGTATAGTAAGAGAGCGAGCGGTCAGTCACTTTGCCCCAGACTACCCCCCACTCCGACTCCCCTTAAGTACTCCCTTTAGACCCCGCCCTCCCCTACAATATATATTATATTATTCAGAAAGCATCTTGCTAGCATTTCTGTATGTATCTCTTCAGCCGGCGTCACAGAAGGACTGGCAGAATCCCCCCCTAGAACGTCATAAGCTGAACTCCTTAACTCCCCCTAACCCTAACTGCTACACCGCACTGCATTCCTGCTGTCATTCAGAGGGTTCGGTGTCAATATCACCCCCAACCCCACTTTTTAAAAAAGACACATTAGGGTGACGAGGGGTTAGTCACACACCAGCCACTATGACTGAAAAACAAGTAGCTCTAAAAATGCCCAAAAAAAAAAGCCCTTTCGGCCTCGGGTGATAGTAAACAAAAACAAAAGTAGAGTTTACTGGGTAGTTTCCCTCTTTCGCAGAGCACGAGCTGCATTTTTCTGCACTGCAATGGGTCTGCCTCGAAAATAAAAAAAAGTGAAAAAGGCACTTCCTGTCTCATGCATATGAAACGGCTCCCTCCGCCAGCACAGCTTACACACAGGCCCAGCTGTCTGAAGCAGCTCCCAGCTTGACGTCAGCTGGTCGCTAGGCAACAGTCCACCACAGGGGTGTTACATTTTCCATTGCACTGTGCCTTCAGAATCGACGGTGAAATTAAATAGATATTTCTTTGGGGAGGAAACCACAATACCATCACTTTTAGGTTGTGCAGAAGGGAAGTGATATGGACAAGATCACACCGCCCTCCTCCTCCCAGGTAAAAGGAGAAAAGAATAGCTTCTGTTTTGATACAAGGGTATTGACAAAAAAAGGGGTGGTATTGCCTGACTTCAAGGAGTTCATTTCAAAGTGCATGGGGAAGATTTACCTGCTCAGTAGTTTAATAGGTTTAAATCCTCTAATTCTCTTACTAATGAGATTCAGTTACATATCCCGAATAGAGTAGCCTTGTTTCACGGTGTAATCCATTTAATTTCAAGCATGTTTGACAGTAGTGGCCAGAATAGTAAGTTTAAATCTTTTTAATTAGGGTCTCTCTGTAAATACTTGTTATCCAGGTGTAGAAGGTCAATTTCAGTGCCAACACTATGTGACTGTGACTTTTCTGCAGAACAGCAGTGTGTCGTTTGAGGTTAACGATTCACGGTTCGCTTTTCGTGAATAAGGAAATTCTGAAGAAAAAAAAAACCAGGATCGCTGTCCAACAGCAAAGGCAGCAGTGCCGACTTAGGAATGCTGTACTTTTACGTAACTGACAGGCAACCAGCATGGCAATTTGAAAATCCCCTCCCCCCACATTGGCCCGCCCCAACCAACCTCCAAGGTACACACTACCAGCCTCCGCGGCAAAATTTCCACACCCCCCTGTGTTCCATTGCTCTGGTCTCCCACATGCGGACTGCAGATAGCCACCCAGGCAAATTATTCTGGTTACAGAGATCACACAGCATTCACATGTGTGAGCAAGCATGCTAGCACGCGGCCTACTGCCATAGAAAGGCCGCAGCCCGCCCCTTGACATTGCACTGCACGCCTCAGAATGTCTTTGCACCCACAGTCACTGGTCGGGATCCCATTTCCCCCTTAGATCACTTTGGATTTAAGAGCAATCTGGGCTACTCACCTTTGCAAAGGACGGCTCTCGAAGTGCCAACGGATTTTAGAATATTTTCTTTATTTGCGTATTCTGTCACACCGTTTCATTCATTTTTTCTTTAGATAGCTATGCAAGCGAAACGACCTTTCCCCCCATGCAGGCAGTGATTTCCACATCGTTTTCTGTCAGTGCCAAACATCCAGCGTATTCTGGCACATATATTGGTATATAACACAGGATTAGCAAACATTTTAGGGTAGAAAAGATGTCCAGATGCGGGGATTAACAGTACTGCAAGACAACTAACATGAACAAACTGTGCTTAAGGTGCAGGAAAAATTCAACAGAAGCATAAAGGCCTGGTAAATCTCCACAAAACAAGTAGCACTGTGTCCTGCATGGGCCATATGCAGAATTACAGCAGAATTTACATGAGTCAGGCACTCTGCTACTCAGGTAAAAAGCATCTTCTCAAGCCCAAAATAGGGACCGCCATCCATTTCCTATCAACCTCGCCCAGGCCAGTGGTTGAATTTAAACAATGGAGCCGGACAATCCCACAGCCATCGTTAACCAGGGGAAACCACCGTCACTCACAGCCGTCCCAGACTCTGCCGCATCCGCCGTCTGCCTGGGAATCGGCGCCAGCCAGCCCCTGTCTGGCGACGGCCAGGGACGGGGTCTGAAACCCTGCCCGACATGCTTCCTACACAAGGTGAAGCGTCCATTCAGAGAAAGGGAGGAGAGCTTAGAAATGACGCTAATAGGAAACCATATATGACAAGTGAGTAGGTTATAATTACCAGAAAAACGTTAAACTGTACTATAAATGGAGCAATAAGCCCTGGAGGTGTAAAATTGAGCACTTTTTTGGTGTAAGTCTGGGTAAATTAAAAGTATTCCCGTCAACATACTACAGGTAATAGCTTGGCTGCTGCTACCTTCAGAATTTACCTCAGGAAAAAAGAGACGCATCTGGGTAGCACATTCTTGCTTTTGTGAAGCTTCGCTGTGATGTGTTACAACTGGCCCACTGAACATACTGGCCCAGTCGCACACGCATACACACACACACACACACACACACACAAACACGTGCAAGCGTGGTTCTGCCCCCTCATCAAATTAACACAGGAAAGGGGATCCAACAGCAGCATTTTTTCTTCCATTTTTATGGGTCTCCCTGAGCCATTGTGTCACTAGTGGGATGCCATGTGGGTGTCTGCATGGCCAAGATCCGATGTGCTTCTAGACCATGCAGTAGTGGAAGGTCCTTCACCACCCAAACGAAACAACAGCTGCTCACACAGCATATAATTACACTACAGTCCCTGAAAAGGTCTCCAGGCGTCTGCTCAGAGAGTCCTCACACACCGGAAGCAGAACTGGGAATGGTTCAACATGGACTGAAGGGGGCAGTACTATCTTTGAACTTTTCAATTGATAAGCTCTACTGATGACAGACATTCCGTTCCTCCACTCACAGTAGGGCGTTTGGAATCCCCTCCATGCTGGTGCCTTGTGAGGATTCCCCAGCAGTCCTGCTGTGGACCAGTAAAACCATTTTAGCTCTACCAATCCAAACTTATCCTGAGGCAAAAGGTTTAGTTGCATGGAAGAACCCGGGTGACAGAGCTGAGACACTGGGGAAGACCTTCTTATTCAAAAGGGTCACTTACGAAGAAGCAGGAATGCAGAAAGACCAATTTTCCACTCATCCCCATTTCCTTGGAGATGCCCTACCAGAAATCTAGTGTGTCTGCCTTTCTTCTCTGCAGAAGATATTACAGGAACAAGGACAATGTCCAGTTGTACAAAATAGCTCTGGGCACTGAATGTTTCTAAATTGGGATTAATCACAAGCAGACTGCCATTGTCTCGGTTGTAAACTGGGGCAAATTTACCATGCAGTTTTAACCCCACCAACAGAGGGAGCTCTTTTCCCTAAATGGGATTCTGACTCCTTATACAGCAAACAGTAAATACTAATTATAAGTCAGATCACTTAGCTCTTATTGCAAAAGTCCCAAGTGTGACTCGCTTTGCACATTAAATGTGCTTGCATTGATTTTTGCACTCAGTCGGAAAATCGAACTTAAGAGGCGCAAAACTCGCTTCCCGAGAAGGACCCACAGCGTATGTTTTATTTCAAGGTCCAAAGGCTACATAAAACGGAAAACAAATGGTCACAAAGTCCAGAGAAGACAAGGTCGCTATGGTGAGTCTACGGTGCCAGCCAAGTCTGTAAAAAAGACCTAACGCCTGGAAGAGGGATGAAGCATTTAATACGGTCACCCTTGTATTTCAACACCTCTGAAAGGAGACGCCTGGCAGACTGAAAACCGGCGTCTGAGAACTAGAGGCCAGCTTCAAGTAAATACAACGTTAGCTGGGTATTAAACACTGAGTACGAAATAATACGGATCTGCCACAGAGCAATATGAAAGCATTATGAAATAGGCCCTACCTGGAAATACAGTATTATATTATTCATATACACAACTATTATATATCACAATTTTTTTTTCGTATTTTCGTTTTGTGTTTGTGTTTTTTCTTTCATTCATCTGTACTCATCAGTTTTTTGTGCAAAATCATCGGCTTTCCAGATTTTTTTTATGTAAACAGTAGATCTCTAGTGAATCTTTCACACGCTGCCCTCAGTTTCACTGACAGCGATTAAAAGTGAAACATCAATACAGATTAGACTGTTTTAATCTCTGCGGCACGGGAACATTCCCGTGACAAACTATAAAAACAGTCGCGCAGCGAAATACATCTGCATGATAGGGGGTAGGATTGCGGTACGTTCTCTCGCAGTGGCACGTAATGAATGAGAAAACGGAGCCAAAAAATTCTGTAAGGTGCAAGGAAGCTCGTCTGTCTCATTAAAACATGTTCAGATATAAAGCTGGACGTTCAAACGTGCCTCTTGCTGTTGTATGTTAAACCCGCTCAGCACGACATCTCTAAGCCATGTTTGTGTTAATGAACTCTGCCAATGCTGTGAAGGTACAGCTTCATACTCAAGAGTTTCTGGCCAGGTCTATTTCCAAACGCTCCAAAAACAAAATGATATTTTGGCCTTTTGATTTTCTTGTTTGACGTTTTGCTCCCTTAATACGTTTAATATTTATTATAATTTATTTTTAAATTTTTTCGCTTTAATTATAATTTAAATTATATTCATTATAAAACGAGCTGTAATTTTAGCATTTTCCTTGTATCTGATTTCAACAGGTGAACATATTTGAATACATCTGACTGTTTCAAACTGCAAGTTACAAAGACAGGGCAAAAAAATATCCACCTATTCCATTCAGATCCAAAATAAATATTTTATGCTATAAGCAGCCTCCTGAGAAAACAGGCAAGTTCTATGCATGTTTAATCTCAAGACTATCAAGAGCCTCTGAGGCTTTTAGTCTGCATATAACTGTACAGTTCTCCATATATCATTTGCCTTTTTAGACATTTCCATGCAGCATCACATGAATGTCCTGGCATGGATTTTCAGCCTCTGCGGGACAAATTTGTCTTCCAGGTAATGGTCCAGAAACTCTTGTTTTCAGTGGAATAATTTGCTTGCACTTGCATGGGCCAGGAGGATGAAATGTTTTCAAGAGAGGGAAGCCAGTCCTATGGTCAGCACATCTCACAAGGTCGTATTCAATGCCTTAAAGAGAAAGCAGGGCTGAAAGGGGTAAACACCTCCTCCGCACACTGAAGGCTACTTAGATATTTGTTCTCGAAGAGTCATACAGAGCTGGATGGACGTTACTATGACCATTCAATGAAATGCTTAGAGGAGGGAAGCTGCTATTGGTGCGATGAAAGCAAGAAAACAAGAAACATTACACACTGTCCTCTTCACACAAAGCGGAAAACGAAATCGCACGTAGCACTATACGGCATGTTTTCAAACAAATACACCTGATTAATGGCTGAATCGACAATGAGACGATCTTGTCTCTTCAGATAAATCGTGCACTCAGACGTCATCTAAACATGTAATTTCCCAGTAATGAGGTAATATCTGAAATTAAATTGTAGATCATAATGAGAATATGTTGCATAAAAAAAATTCTATTTCCTATTTTTTAATAATTTGCTTTGCATCATACATGGTGGACCACTTCACACACCCTGGAGAAGTAAACTACGACAGTCTGCTTACTCAGTTGATCAAGGAGATTAATGCATCTTTGGGATTACCCTTTCAGGGTTTATCAAGCATAATTAAGGGATATTTGAGAAGGGAGGGAACCCTTCTGTGTTACTTTAGTGTTGCACACTATAAGTACCTCGATTATCGTAGTGAGTCCCTCATGTCACCGTTTGAAGTGCTGTTCCAGAGCCTAGACTTAGAGGGAACCCCACTACAAATGCATCTTCAGCAAAAATATCAAACTACGTCAAAATAGTTTTAAAAAAAATGCAATACAAAATTCAGTCTGGACAGGAGACGGTTTTGCTGAGAGCTCCTGAATTACAGCTTCTGCCTCGTCAACCTGCATGTCACCGCAGCCGGTCACCTGCAACGTCCGGGAAAAATCTTCCCCAGCATCAACCAGCTGTTTGCATCCACCGCACGCAAGAAAGCAGAAAGACGAGCCCGAGAGATACACATGAACAAACAAAGAAACAGATTGGCCAATCAGGGGACAGGGGACAGGGGACAGGGGAGCAAGAGTAGCACTTACAGCTTTCTGCTGCGTCTGCAGGAAGGCTGGCGAGCGCCCTTCCCCACGCTCGGGGTCACTGGAGATGTCATCCTCCGACTCTTCCCAGGAAGAGGAGAAGCCGGTGGAGGAGGCAGATGAGGACGAGAGCTTCCTCTGGACCCTGGTGGGGCTGGGGCTAAGCTGTGCCTCAGTGCCCTCTCCCGATCCCTCAGCCCCAAGGTCGGTGATGATGACTGCAGGAATGCTTGTAGCCTCAGGGCAGCTGCCCTCCAGTGCAGAGGCACCACTCCTTTGGTTGCCCTTCGATTTGAGTTCTGCGGGTGGGCTGATCTGGGCTGGTTCTCTGAGTTTTGTCCCTGTGACGATGACACCGATGCCAGGAGACCCGGCACTGATTGGGCCGTCTCCTTGGACTTGGATTTCCGCCGATGGGCTTGCTTGCAAACAGCCCTGCTCCGCAACTAGGTCAGTGGCACAGTCTTCCCCCACACGCCCCCCTACCCTGGCAGGTATGCTACACCCGCCTCGCCCATTCTGTAGCTCTTGCGGGATTGGTGATGAAGATCTCCGTCGGACCTCCCTGGGTTCCGGACTGCTGGATTCCGAAACAGAGCTGGGCCGGCGAGGGGCCCGCGGGCTACGCTGGATCTCAGAATTTTGCGCCTGGCTACGCTGGTCAGAGATCTGGGCCTCAAACAGGCCCACCTTCTGGTTGACTTGGACGTTCTGCAGCTCCCGGTGGATCTGCTGGATGTGCGCGGAACGGCGTGAGGTCGACGGGCCCGGACTGAAAGATTGCAGGTCATCATCAACAGGCCCCGGTCGCACAGGGCTTCCGCTGAGATGCCGGACCCGGCCACCTGTGCTTGTCTCCAGGGAGGTCGAGGGTCGGCCTGGAGAGCGGGATCGGTGGCTGCCAGGGCTAGTTGGCGCAGAAGTGAAGTTGAAGGCTGAGCTAGAGGGGCTGGGACTCAGGCCCCCGGGACTGTATGGGGCCCTGGGCATCAGCCCCTGGCAGTACGTCGTCCGGTCCGGCACCAGCAGCACCGGCCTCGCGGGTCGAGGACTGCTGTCGCTTTTCAGGTTATTGGTGCTCATCACGATCAAGCTGTTCAAAGCACATGCAGCCATGATGCCAGGCTGTCACTCTCTCGTTGGGCTTCCATGAAGCCCTAGATTTGGTTCTCCGACCAGCGTTTGGACCTCACCATGGCTTCGATGGTGCGGAGGGGTGGGGGAGAGCACGTGACGGTAGGGACAATTGATGAGAAACTTGCAATGTTAAACAGAACCAATGAAAGGTAGAACGCTTAGGTGTTGCCGGTTCTACTCCAAAGCAGACATCTTCTCAGGACCAAAGGCTGCAAAAGAAAAACTCAGTAAGAGCCTTGATTGCACCACCAGTGGCTTCATACAAGAAATATCACCCTAGAACCCATTTTCTCTAAACGTTTAATACAGTGTCAGTATCGTCACATATATCACCACCAATATGCAACAAACACATATTAAATCCTTTCTCAGGGTAATGGAGTCTTAGATTCTTTACCAGATACTTTATCTTCGTTTGTTTCTTTTTGTGTTGCCAAAATAGGAATTAATTATGTGACTAAAAGATGAAACGAGTGGACGGACCCCTCCAGGGTCTCAACTCCAGCTGTGTTCATACGAGGCACGAGGGTAAATGAAGAGCAAAGGCTTGTCAGAAAACTCCTCTGAAAAAGACCCAACTGGAGAATCCAACATTTCAGTGACTCCCACATGTCTGAGACTCCTACACATCAGTGACTCCTATTCTCGTTGAAGTTTGCTTATTTCTGCAGGTCTTTTGGAGACTAAATTAAGCCACCTTTGTCTTTTTGACTTTCGAGCTTAAAGAATGAAGGGCCCGTTTTCCCATCTAATTTGCTGTGATGCCAATGAAAACTGGCAGAAGTTTCCTAGCTGAGCTTAGAAAGGCCATAGATCTTGCCCCGTATTATAAGCCCAGTACTTTGAGGGATATATTTAATTCACGCCAAACATAGAAGCTTCTTGACGATCACCTGAAAAGGCCTTAAAATTCCGACAAACAAACAAAAACAAAAAAAGCCAATTCTGCGGAATCAGATGTTTCCATGTCAATCCCAATTTAGATATTTTAAAGAAAAATAAAGAATGGCAAAAGTAAGGAGGAGCCTGAATCCAGATAACGTTCGGGGTGGTTAAAAATGCATGCGCGACAGCTCTGAGCGTCACAGTGGGGTTCCATGTGACAGATCAGTCTGCAAACAAATATTCACAGACAAACCAAGTCTTACTGACGTCCAACAATTAAAAATCAATGGTTTAAAGGCTAGGTTGAACCTACTTTTAAAGAGGGAGCTTGCGCAAAGGACCAATTCTGTGTACACGCAGACCGGAGAACTTAAAATTTAAGGGTGAGCTTTGGAGAATTACGGTGCCCACCTTGGTTCTTGAGAGAATGGGGGACTGTTTTTTGAGTGGTATGATGTGGAGAGAAATGGCAATAACCGATTTCCCCTGCAACTCGGGCTGCTGTGTTCAGCCGTGGCTGAACCCAACACGTAAAGTGCTTTTAACTACACACTCCACTGTAACAACACTGAAAAAATCAGTAACCAATGCAACATGACTCTTCGGCACTAGATTTGTTCTTCTGTTCTCATTCACCCGATATTTTTCACAAACTTTAGGCATTCACTTTTGATTACACGCCAGATAAAAGCACGGTGGCTATTTCAGAGCGGAACAAATTCTGTCCACCAGTACTCGGTTACATTACCCTTGCAACACTGGTTGAGTGACATAACGCAAGTCAAGGTATGCAGTCACAAGAATATTCTTGTTCTGTTCACTTCGGACAAACTCCTGGCATATTATTCGAGGCCGGATTACTACAGGGTTACACGGAGCAAAAAAAATAGTTCTTTAAGAACGACAATCATCTATTGGGGAACAATACCGGGAAAGTAGTAGAGTTGAAAGAATTTATATGGTTCCTACAACCAGTGTTTCCATCGTTAAAAAGCTCCATAATACCTATGATCAACGAAACAAAAACATGTAAAAGCCGTTTTAAATTATACAGTTACTATAATGTACTTTAAGATGCGTTAATTAGATTACCTGGGGAAAATGACTACGCCGTCGAGATGTAAACGTAACCATATCTACATCTTGTACCTAATATATATACGCACTTAATTAACCACTGGGAGACGTGATCATTCACGTGCTTGTATAATATTAGTGTCTATGATCATGTATAAACGTCAAACCTCGATCCAATACAGTTTAACGAGTTACACAGGACTCACTTTTGCAACTTAAGTAGGCGTGATCGTTAAAATGAATGCTCGTCCAAAACTGGTAACATTGATCAACACTACGCTAAAATATTGGTTGTTGCCTATTCTGTCTGCTTTCTTTTACTACAGTTCAGAAAAGACCTGTGTAAAGCAATACCAATGAGTATTATGCTACATACACAGACCTAAATGCACACAAAACTTGCTGAAATCGCATACGAAAATCCAAAATAATATACTACGTTCCACCGTTTTTACTTATTGCAAAAGTTTTTAGAGAAATGCAACTTTGGTTTATAAACTAATTAAATGTATAGACCGAAGTGCCAGTTGGGGTAAGCATCCTTATTGAACTTAAATCCCCTCCAGCACTTGCCTGTTTCAACAATAAAAGCTTCGTGTGCAACAGGTTTATACACGAGTTTCATAGATGACCTTATTCCCAAATTATGTCGATCATCTTACCTTGTAGTAAAAGTACAGTGGCTTTACAGTCACAAACGGCGATCCTATCCAAACCTCATGCTTAATTCTCCAGCAAGAAGGCGAAACTCAAGTCTGCTCAGTTTAAGTATGAAAGTACGGTCCAATCTTCCCGTTTCCACAAAAGGAATCTAAACACCAGTCCTCACAGACATTAAGTTTTTGTTTACCAGCTTACTCATCAATACCGTGGCCGCCTTGACCGGCACAGCTCGTCAGCAGCACCAGTATGTTTGTTTAATGTACATAAAGCAGGAAGGAAGTCAAGCTGCTTGCAGAGCCGAGTTCAACGGAACAAGCCGCTTTCTCTCTATAACGCAGAGCAAGGCGGTAGGGAAGAGCTTTGAGAAAGAAGTTAGAAAAAAAGGTTTCCATTGCAAATCTTGACGGACCCACAACTGTAGACACGTGAAAGAACAGTATTTTGTTCTCCTTCCGAAACAGAAACTATGAAAAGATGCAAATATAATTATACTGTCATTATTAAATGGCAATTTAGATTACATAATTCTTTCGAAATTGCATACAATGTTTGAACGAAGTGTCTACTATATTATTTAACCTACCTCACAATTGTTGTTAGACTTTACTGTCCTCTTGTGTTCCAGGTCGCCCCAGTGACTCCAATGACAACGGCAGTCACAACTCATCAAGTTTTATCATGACTGCGTGTCTATTCCTCCTCTGAGAAGAGTTTGGAATTCCGTCATGGGGGATGGGCAGCTCAGAGACCTTACCCCCGTAGGTATTAGCAGCTGCATAAAAACTAAGGGTGATTCCACTCGCTATTATAATTATGCAATTTGTCAAGTTTACACGCAAGCTTGAACATGGCATTTTCATAATCAGCTGTAGCATCACGAGAAAGACAGCTAAATGAAGTTCCAGCGCTACCTAAATACGTAGCCTTTTTGCATACTAATGGAAACACTCCGATATGTTTAGAAGTCTCTTAACTGCTTTTCAAGACATGTTGCCTTCCTTGACGTATGAATTTTGAGAGTTCGAGGAAGAAAGTTTTATGCACCCCGTGTCCCAATGGACGGTTCTAGCATTGAGAATTTCATGTATTTTATTTGAAACGTATTTGAAAATTAACTATAAGAACCATTTTCTCCTGCTTGTAAACGAGGCATAGCTATAAAACCACTTAAAACGACAGCAGTTTTTATAAAAGGGCACACATGTCAATTAAGTATATCCTCAAAATATTAATCATTTATGTTATACGTTCAATTAATGTTAATATGCAATTTAAACTCTTGCATAGTGTGTTATGAACTATTAATACAAATTAAAAATATTAAAGACAAGTTAGTAAAATGACCCTGAAAAAGCATCAACTCCGATTTTATACTGAATTAACAAATAAAATTAATAACGATGGCATCAGAGACACTGGGTGATAGATAGGTAGTGTAATCTAGAATTAACCATTTATACGGTCCAACTTTTTTTCATTTGCTTCTCCACATTGTATGTAGAATAATTAAATTAATTTATTATGGCAAAAACCACTGAGCAGCAGTAAAATACGAGGAAGTGTGTCACTTGGCAGACTAAACTGTGGATGGAAAATACAAAGGCTGGTGGCCTTTCTGATTTGAATGAGGCTTACTGCCTGATAGGTAGTATGAAAATTAATTTTCCATGTCCTATAATTGTGAGCAGATTGACAACACGTGCTTTGCGAGACCTTTTTGTGAACCGTGGACTAGGATATGAAGCACTAAACAAAAAACGTTCGCTAACTGATTTGCAGCATTTATATGGCATCGCTGACGACAGTGAGATATGCGCATTGTGCTCGAGGGACCTCACGCAGAGTTGGAATTTGTTCTGATTATAAAATTTTTGCCCTTCAGCGGGTCTTGCCCATTACCTGTCCAGTATTCCCAGGTCAAACTGCATGCAACATTTCTTCTGCCACATGTGTCGATCTGGCTGAAAACTAGACTATTGTATATCGGGCGACCGATAGCCTACATTAAAAGGCAAAGCACATGCAGTACTCCATGATTTGTCCATGCTGGTCATTATCAATCACTCATGTAATGAAACGGACGAGAATGTTTGGTCTGATATAAAGTTCTGAAAATGGCGTAATCCCGAGCGGTATGTTGTTTTCACTGAAACTATAAACAACTGTAAACATTAATGTAGCTGCTTGCAACTGAGTAACGATTAATGAGCGCTCTTAAGGCGAAATAAGCGGCGTTCTGGTAAGTTACGCACTAATAACGAACGGTTGTCATTTATAACGTGGTCTTCGCACAGAAAAGAATAAGGTAAACAATTTGTGAGCAACAATGAAATCATTCACTCGGTTTAAACTTTCACCACCAAAGCGTGGTGTAACCCTTCTGTCAGCATGGAAATATTTTTCCATTGACAAACCATGTGTCACAGACGCCATCTGTCGGTATTTTTTGGTATGACGCTTAAATGATAAATATTCGAGTAATCTGTGCAACACATTGTAGAACGAGAGCTTCGAACTTTCACAACTGCCAAAGGAGACGCAGGAAGTAAATGCAACAAAAGAAATGTATATGTAGTCTGTACGACAAATACACCACAGCATAACAGAAATAGACTAATGAAATGTTATACTCTGTAAGGTATTAGTCTTAGAAATATTACTGACAGTACATCAGCTTAATAAAAAGATCAGTTTCATCTAGTGCATTAAAATACTGCATTTAAGTAGATTTCCAACATGATTGCACTAAGGGAGAATTCCTTCAACACAATATAAGTTCCACCAAAGACCTCGAGCGCTATTAAGCAGGGTGCACAGTGCATAACAACGAATCGTGTTCTCTGCATTTAACCCATATACGACGTCGTGACACAGGAGGGGGCAACTAATTCAGCGCCCGGGGGCGGTACCCTGCTGGGTGGGGGTTCGAACCTTTCGATTACAAGTGCGCTTTCCTAACCATTAGGCCACCACTGCCCACAAAAAGTATGCAGTGTTTCCGCCCGGTTTCGAACCGGGGACCTTTCGCGTGTGAGGCGAACGTGATAACCACTACACTACGGAAACTTCGCTAGCAGAAGAACATACTGAATAAACTTGGCTTGTATATATAGGCTTGGGTAAAGTGTACTTTAAAAACGCATAGCTATTAATCTATTCTATCATTTTACACTTGGGATGGCTTGGATTATGTTGATCATCTAAATCCCTTTCCACTGGCACATCTTCATTGCATATTAAACTGCTTCTCTGTATTAATAATAATGTCACTTTATTGATTCCCTTGGAGAAATTCTCTTTTGTCCTACTCCATCTTGCAGCAAATGCTCAGCCACCTGCAGTGGCCTACCACTTTGTACCCTTGCTTGTCACTGGGCCTGTACCCTCAAGGGTCTGCAAGTTGCACCTTTTAAGGTACAGAAATGGGTTCTGAGGAACATTTCTGTACCATTGATGGTATACTAATGATTTGTGTGCCTTTGAAATGCAGGCAGGAGGACTAGTCAATAGCTGATCAGGCTGTTAGTATTAGCACATTTTAGTTTTATTTTATTAATATTAATTAAAAAATACAGTTTAACTATTGCTATGTACTACTTTACTGCTTGGACCTGGCTTTCAGAACCGCTAATGGAACAATTCCCACCTCCATTGAGTACTTCATCACAACCTACATTCCATGTTGCCATGTTTGGTCAGAAAGCCTGGGGATCGCTCCACCGTGCAAAAATAATAAGTTTAACTCTAGATGTTTCTCCTGTGTGGTTCCTCAATGGCGGAACAAGATGATCATCAAGAATTTTTTTTTTCTTCCAGGAACACCTCAACTAGCTCAACTAGATTATCCATCTCTGTTTTCATCTGCAATGCTTATGGATTCTTGTCAGTACTGGCTACTCTGGTATTTATACACTTGTCTCACAGGAACCTAGTTTCCGTTAATTGGTTTCGTTTATTTGAATAGCTACGCTGTCAGGTTTCTGTAGTGTCTTTGTAATGTTTCATATAAGTCCTGCTCCAGTGCTAAGTCACATTCATTGGAAGCTCAGCCAAACTGGCATTTTGGCTCTTTGACATCTATTCGCTTGATGTACTATCCACCAGAAGTCTTTTGTCAAGTAAACAAATAATAATAACATCGGCCGACATTTAAATTTTTTTTGTTAGGTGATTTAACAAAAATAAGTGCATGTTCTAGAGTTTTTCATGTAGTTTCATAATTTGGCTTCCAATTTGCTGCCACACGTCTGGTTTTGTCACAATTTATAATTAAAGTTCAACATGAATTATAGCAAATGTTACGTTAAAGAAACAGTTTATCATGTCTTTGCTGGTCAGTTAGCACCGCGAAACTGTTTCCGGTATGATTTTCTTTTGTATGAAGCATCAGGATTTTCTCTGTACTGTACATTCTCCAACAATAATCAGCCATCATATTTACATTCCAACGTCCTTGGTATCTTCATTCCATTTCACTAATATCTTGGTGAAATCACTCACCTCTCTCACCTCACTATACTCACCCACATTTTCAGGAAAGTAATCAAGGTGCGAGTCTAGGAAATGCATCTTGACACTAATTCTACATCCAAGATTTAAGATTCATTCCTTATCCAATGATTTAACGAAGTTTAAGGTCGGCGTCAGTGGACCTGCGGCATCATAAATCATAAGTTTACACAACTGCTGCAAGTTACCTGTAAATCCTGCTGACTAGTTTGTACAAAAAATTACTCTATGACAGGTTACTGGTGATTTAATATGACTGGTATCAAAATGACATCAGTAGGTATACAATGCATTGTATATGAAAAAAAGTTAAGTCGAAATCACAGGAAAACCAGACGTGTTGGAGCAAAACTAAATACACTAAAAACGTTTGTTCATGAAGGGCGTTTGAAAAATGGCATTTGATATTATTCACCAAATTTGAATAATTTGTAATCATCATAACATCATCAGAACAAGGTGGAGATACAGAATTTCGCTTCCTTTTTGGATATCTACCATCTGCACTGCGAATAATGACCAGTAAGTGGCAGCAAATCCCAGAAGGTATGCGGCTTTTTCAATGACCTGGACCAAAACGCACCTATAGCTTACACAAACATCCATCCATCCATTTTCCAAACCCATCCATGCATTTTCCAAACCGCTTATCCTTACTGGGTCGCGGGGGGTCCGGAGCCTATCCCGGAGGCAATGGGCACGAGGCAGG
>JAODJX010000041.1:6604226-6621506 GCA_026776945.1 Isichthys henryi
ATCCATTTGGCCAATTGTGTTTTGTAGTTGTGAGTCTGTGTTAAGAGTTTAGAAAAAGTATCTGAAGTATGGGTAAGCGCTTGTTAGCGACTGAAAAAAACTGTAAATACTGTATGTGCAGTGTTGTAGAAGCACTATGTGTTGCAGAAAAGTGCCAAGTATTACTGGGTTAAATAAACTCCAGGGCAAAAAAATAGGCCAAACCTTAATAGCAGAACATTAAACTTTGCCCAATGTTTTTGCACAGAAGTGCATATAATTGCATATAATTGCAAAGACCTGGGCTGTTGTTACACGCAACATGACCAGTCAGGTTTATATTTAATCTAAAATACATTTCTTTCTTTGATTCCATTATACTGTACGTAAAGTTCTGTGGCAGCCCAATTATTGTAAAAGTACATTCCATTTTTATTTATGAACTCTACTAGATTACCTGGCAATCAAAACAAAAACAAATAATTTGTAAATGTGTCAGACTCATGTGTCAGATCCATTTGAAAAACTTGGAGATCTTAGCAGATCTGAGTTTATTTTCACAGAAGAACTTTTGATAGGTAACTTCCATTAAATTATGCAAAACTTCTTCAGTGAAGAGATGAACTTCATAAATTCAATTCAATTCAAAAAACTTTATTTGTCCCCGAGGAGCAATTTAAAAGTGATAGAGGAGCAGCGCACACACATAACAGTTGTAACATCTGACACAACAGATGAGACACAATAGACACACAATGAACTATGACTGGATAATACCTCTTTGTTGTCTTTTTCAGATTTCAGGGCGAAGGTAACATACCTCAATGACTGAATCCTGACTCACCTGTAACTCTGGCCATGGCTGCCTCCATGTCTGTCCCAATCCGAGAAACAACGGGACAGAAGACCAGGATGACATTGCTGTTCTCTGCACTGCAGTGCTCTATCTGCAGCTTCAGCTTTTGCATGAAGGTTTCATGGGCCTGTAATGTTTCTCCAGCAACCAGCATATGGACTTTCACTGGGGAAGAAAAAAAGAATTAAAAAATAATTTACAACTCTTGTGAACAGGAAGGGTATTTTTCACCTTTGATGAAATTCTATGGAGTAACTGGAACATTATTGTAATTAAACAGGATTCGACACGATGTCAAACTTGAGAATCGCAAGACAGCTTACCTGGAATGGAATCATGCAGAATGTCATAGTTATTGTTGGAGATGGGACAACACAGGTTACAAACTGCATGCCACAGGTGGCAAAAAAAATCTGCAAAATATTTGCATCTTAAGTCAGTTGTGGCAATTGGCCTACCATGAGTTAAATAATTCTGGGAAGGATGACTAAAGACAACATTTTGCATGGATTTATATTGGGGGGGGGGGATTTAACTTGATCTTAAGAACTATGTCCTAATGTTAGGCCTATATTTTAATAAATGTATACATACACCCATTAGTAGATTTTGAGAGATGCCTTTCTGTCCATTTAGGGAAATGAAACCTGCTGATTCAGTTTCAGGTTAATTTCACTAACCCTACTCCAAAGGTAGGTGCCATTTTTTATTATTATTATTATTATGCCTGTGTCTGCGTTTGTAAATTTATTAGTCCTATGTCTAATAAATCTCATCAAAAGAACTGTATTACAATTGGCAAACTTACCACGAATTGCGTTCATGATTCGATAACATCCGCTCCGCCAATTCGTCTGAAACCATACACAGTGACAACCTTTGTACAGAGTACAGTACATTACACAAATAGTCATGAAATTGAGTAATATAGTTTTGGAATAAAAAGATGTAGACAAGGCGTAGGTTCAGGTTCAACATTTGTCCGCACCCCCTCCCCTCTACTTACACATTATCCGTAGGGACGTGAACCTGCCGACTAAACCCAAACCAACACCGTTGATTTTAATTTTATTAGGTCAAAACTTCAGAATAAGATCCATATACAGTTATGACAGAAAAAGATGAAGTCATAATGCATTTTAGACTATCGAATACTGTATACTATAACCATTAAACGTTTTATTTGTTTCTGCTACAAACGTTCTTAAAACTACAATTTTAGATAAGTTACGAAAGCCAGATGTTGTTACTCAAATAATACCTTGCGGACGCAGCTTACCGGATCACACATGATTATTTTATGTATTTGGCTTTATTTCCTTATGCTTCAAATGAGGTGTCGATTCCACTGTATGTGCTGAACGAAAGCGAAAATGGAATAGGTGAAAACTCTATGCAAGTGTCACGTTAGCCTACTGCGGTACAGTCATTTTCATATTCGATAAGATTCTTATATGCTAAATCATGTGTGTGTACAAGTGTTAATACGAAAGCTGGCGATTTCAGATGTACCGAGATATTGGTTCAGGATTTTGAGTTTATTACCATTGTTGCATGCCCCCTGGTTTTTCATAATTTTTTTACGGGTGAATTTTAATTAACTTCTGAATGTTCGCATATGCTCGATTCCACTCACTTGACGTTACTGAGATCATATTTAACTAGCTGTCATTTCAGTAGCTTGGCCGATGTCCGTAATAGTGCAGTCAAATAAAAATGAAATTACAAAAAAAGAAATAATTTAAAAAATCTAATAAAAAAAACAATGTAAAGTTATCCTAATAAGTCCTGACAAGTTTCATCAGCACCAGAAATTTTAAATAAAAATATTGTAAAAGTGGGGTGCCGATCGAGCCATGTCGCTTGTAATAACTGGAGACAATCGCGGTTTTTTACCATTAGGTGGCGTTTATTACATACATATCATTCCTACTGACAACGCACTCGCACTGCCCACCGTGCGTATTAGGAGTAAGCAGGGCAGCAGGCACGGTGGGCGCACATAAAGGAACACCGATACACTATATACAGCAGTACACATTCACACTACACTTTACACAACGACCAAGCACAATTACATGACAACACAATGGTTACGGAGAAGTATTTACAAAACTGGCATCAATCCAGCCTAATAGCCGTAGTTCAGCACTACAGTATATTGGCTGTCAACCGAATTTTCCAATACAGAAATATGGAGACATAACACTGAACCCTGAGGTACCCCACTATTGACCCAGGCCCATTGTGACTTTGTGTCTCTAATAACTACCTGCTGCTTTCTATCGGATAACCGGTTTTTGATCCAGTCTTGCACAGTTCCTAACATACCTGCTGCTTTGAGCTTAAGCAGGAATTGTTTGTGTGGGACTATATCAAAGATCTAAATAAAATCTAAATAAATCACATCATAGGCCTTATTTCGATCAATTTCCCCTGTGGCCTCCTCAAAAAACTCAAGTAGATTAGTCAGACGGAATCTACCCCTCCTACACCAATGTTGTCTGTTCCTCAGAATGTTATTAGGGTCTAGGTATTCAACCACTTCTACCTCCCTTTTTTGAAAATAGGTGTTATACCTGTGTGCTTCCAGTCCGAGGTACCACACCTGCAGATAGCCAGAAATAGCCAAGTTAAAGGTCTACAGATAATATCCCTCATCTACTTTAAAACTGTAGGTAAGATGCCATCAGGGCCATGAGCCTGTTTAGCCAGACCTTGTAACACATCGACATCAGTAATACATATATTAGTCAAAGGCGGAGCCAAATTCTAAGTTATATCAGGTATGCTGCTTATATCTTCTTGAGCAAATACCTGTGGGATTGTACACACACACACACCA
Source organism: Isichthys henryi (assembly GCA_026776945.1). Taxonomy (NCBI): domain Eukaryota; kingdom Metazoa; phylum Chordata; class Actinopteri; order Osteoglossiformes; family Mormyridae; genus Isichthys; species Isichthys henryi. The sequence continues at coordinate 6,607,907 of JAODJX010000041.1, forward strand.
TGGTTAATGATTCCAGCACACGCACTCGCCCACTCACACACAACCCCCCACACACATATATATATACACACACACACACACACACACACACACACACACACACACACACACACAACCTCAGACACACATGCTCAAGGAGATCCAGATAACAAGAAATGCAAAGAGTTCCATGTTTTATGGCTCAGACTCAGAGACCTACAGTAGGAATAACAGCCAGGGCATTCAGGTAAGGGGTCCGATCCAGGTATGAGCTGGTTAAGGGGGGGGGGGGGTGCACATTTAAGGGCTGATAAGTGGCTGAACAATGAATAAAGAGTCTTGTTGGGCCCACAACACAACCCCCCCCCACACACACTTGCTTCCTCACATACAACAGACACACAGTCCCTCGAAGAGAGACCTGTTTAAATGTTGCCTGTGTATGTCATGTATATGTTTACATGATTGTTTCACTGTTTTTAAAAATACCCGTGTATGCGTGGACAAGGTCTTGGAGTTCAAACAAAAATAAAGTACCACTGGTTTACAGTGTCACCTTAGTGATTTTCACTGGCACCCAAACCTGCAACACTTAGGTCCCCAAGACAAGTTGTTTAAATGTCCTTGACTGCTGCCAATAATTGTTAATCTATAAGCTACATATTACAATAAATTCCTAAAATAAAGGACATAATTACAAAGTCTAAGTATAACGAACTATGATTAAAATCATGTGTACACAGTGTTAGTAGTTTATTAGTAGTTTTAATCCATCCTTCCTGCGATGGACTGGCCCCCCATTCTGGGTTGTTCCCTGCCTCGTGCCCATTGCTTCTGGGATAGGCTCCGGACCCCCCGCGACCCAGTAGGATAAGCGGTTTGGAAAATGGATGGATGGATGGAATCCTTCCTTCCCAGTGCCATGTCTGCTTCTTCATTTGTATTTCTTCAGCTTCTCTTGCACCTCAGTGACCGCCTGATCATTTTCCTGGCATCGCAGCAGCCCTTCAGATTCATGGTAGGCGCAGTGTTGCTCCTGCATGGTTGCACTGTGGTGTTGGTCATGTGACTGGGGCTGTGACAGTGGTGCATGAACACCAGGATGACAGGTTTGTTTACTGTGAAAGGAAGAAACCAAACAGGTTACTGTGGGCTCTGATAGATGCTGTTCCTACTCCTTGTGGTTTATTGCATATTTTATGTTGGGTGAGAAATAAAAATGTGAGGGAAAAAAGAACATTGACTGTCTAAAGAAGGAAAGGACTGTGATATTCTCAAAAAATTGAGTCCATTTTCTACTTCCACCACATGCATCCATTTGCCTGTATATTTAGATGATTTACATACACTATATGGACAAAAGTATTGGGGCATATGGAAGTAAATCAATGACGAAATTCGTTTATGAAAAAAAACACGATGAATTACATATCGAATAAAAACGCATTGTATTAAAAGTGCCTGGGTTACATGTGTGTGGAGTTTGCATGTTCTCCCCATGTCGTTGTGGGGTTTCCTCCAGGTACTCCGGTTTCCCCAGGTGTGTGAGTGTGCCCTGTGATGGGCTGGCCCCCCATCCTGGATTGTTCCCTGCCTCGTGCCCGTTGCTTCCAGACCCCCTGCGACCCAGTAGAATAAGCGGTTTGGAAAATGGATGGATGGATGGATGGATGAGACACACCTTTTAATCATTGAATCAAGCACTTAGCCATGCGGTCAGGGTTAGAAATATTTGTGAAAGAATGGGCCATTCTGAAGAGCTCAGGTACTTAAAGTGTGGTATTGTCATAAGATGCCATCTATCAAATAAGTCAGTTTGTAAAATTTTTTCCTTGCTAGATTCCATGGTCAACTATAAGTGGCATTATTATAAAGTTGAAGCATTTAGGAACAACAGAAAATTACATGAAGTGGCAGACCATGTGAAGTAACAGAATGGGCTCACCAAGTGTTCAGGCGCACAATCCTATGGCATTAACCCCCCACACAAAAACCGCACTGGGAGCTTCATGGAATGGGCTTCCATGGCCGAGCAGCCGCAAGTGAGCCTCACATCACCAAGTGCAATGCCAAGTTTCGGATGGAGTGGTGTAAAGCACGCCGCCACTGCACTCTGGAGCAGTACAAGCATGTTCTGTGGAGTGACAAATCTCTGTCTGGCAGTCTGACGGATAAGTCTGGGTTTGGCAGATGCCAGGAGAACGTTACCTGCCTGACTGCATTGTGCCAAATGTTGAAGTTTGCTGGAGGGGGGATAATGGTATGGGGTTGTGTAGAAGCCAATATAATTGCAAATAACGTAATTAATTTTCTATTCTTAATGAAATAAAACTCGATAATGTAATAACTGGCCAATATTGTAATTCATTTTCTGAACCAATAACGTAATAACTTTTTGCCGATAATGTAATAAGTTTTTACATGATTGGCCAGTTACAGTAATTCATTATTGGTTCTTCTTACAATGGGAACGGATTAATGGCATGTTATTACATTATTGGTATGACCATCTGATGGACTGGAATCCCATCATGCCCCGTGCTTTTATATATTACCTACAAACTCTTTTAATCTCGTTTTCAAATTAAAATAAGGCAAAAATCTGGAAATACATTGGACTTGTTTTACAGCCTTGAGTAACAATCAGGTTCTATTGAAAATGGCTGTTATTATGTCACGCCCCACATGCCTCTTTCCTCTGTGTTCTCTGTGATGTGGCACTAACAAGCCACACCTATTCCTTGTTTGACCCTGTCTTTCGCTTCAGCCCTCGAGTGGATGATCCCAGCTGCCTCTTGTCTGCACCTCATCTGTGGTGTATATAGCGACTGCCTGTACTCTGCCATTTACCCTGCACCATGTGCTTCTCCCCCGATCTCCCTGCCTAGTTTTTTGACCCCTTGTGGTCCATTTCCTTTTGCCTTTATCTTGTGTTTGGTTTGAATAAAGCCCCTTAGTTCCTCCCCCACGCCTGCCTTCGCCTCCGTGATTCCTGCATTGTGACATATTAGATCGGTTCTCAAGAAACTAAATCTTCATCCTAGTGATTTAGGTAATTGTAGACTCATCTCAAATATTCGTGGTCAAACCAGCAGCTGACACACCACATTCATACATACTGATAAATCAGGAAGGTCAGCGATTGAGGAGGAATCGCAGGCACATATTATTGAATGGCAGAGACAGGGAGGATGAGGAAAGGGACGTAACAGAGCAAACAACAGCAACTAAACCTACCTCACTCACCCATCATGAAGACAGTGTTGGAGACTCTGGGAACGCAACCAAACACGACACTGAATGACAAACAGAGAGTAACGCAGGGACCAAATACACAAGAAGTGGACGACAGGTCAAAACTCTAGCTCAGTACAAAGACTGAAAAAAAAGTGAATCCTCGGACAACAGTTTACAGTTTATTCACATATGTGCACATGTTTCTAGTGCTATGGGCCAGGAATCTCAATGTTGTATTATTTAAACATGATTGTGGTGGTTGTGATACATGTTAAAAAAATATTTTTATGAATAGACCTGTTTAGGTTTTCTTGTAGGGGCTGTATCATAAAAGGGGAGGTGTAATGAGCGGCATCTAGTGGAAAAGGTGTATGAGGTGAGGGGAAGGAGAACAATAAAGATGGCGGAATGCAACACGGTTAATGCTTGAAGCGCTGTGTGTCTGAAAACGTTACAGGGATCGGTGCCATTGGCTTTAGATGAACTGTCCTGTCAGTGCTGTCACTCTAGCTTCACCCCTCCTTGTGGAATTGCAGTGCTGATGTTCAGGGACTCCCCATGCCTGTGTTTCTGCTTCTCCATCCTACTTATGCTTCTATAGCCATGTCTGCTGGAGTTTACATACTGCACTCACCTAACTGTTTGCACTGCCTCTAGTCTCCCCTTCTTCGGCTAATGTACTTTTTATTGGGGTGTGCTCCGTGGGGCCCCAAAAATATCAAGATATTCTACCTATTCTGCTGCTTTTATGCCTCTACTACGTATGACATCCTTCTGCCCTGGCCGCCCATTGTCTCTGTGTTGTCTCTCCTTGCTGTCACCCTGCATGCACTCTGACAATATCACATCCACCAGCCCCACTGCTAACCTGTCTGGAATGAGTTCGTCATGTAGGGTACCATAGATACAGTGTTCAACTAGTGCATATAGGACAGTTATAAATGACTCGACGGTCTCATGTTCTGTCTGCTTTGTCGTATGAAATTTGGCCCGTTCGTAGATTACGTTTCCTTCCACAATAAAGCATGAGTTGAACTCATTCTTGTAAATACTCCTGTATTCCTCTCTGTGAGAGTCAACCCATCTTAAGATATCATCTCATGCCTGTAGGTTTGGGTCACTGTACTTTTCCTCAAAATACCCCAGGATCCTTGACTTTAATGATCTTGTGACATCTGTATTGTCTTCCTGCAACTGCCATAACTGATTCAAAAAGGTGGAAAGCTGCCTTCGCAGAGAAGATGCTCACATATTGCTCTCCTGAGAGAGCATCAGTGAAGTCTGTCAGTGGGTTGAGGGTACTGTTGATTGCTTCGATTACCGGGTCGAGTAGCTCCATCGGCAGTTCGCAACACCAGCAATTCTATGTGAATCCGCAGACAGTCTGTGACTCTTTGTGTTAATCCATACATATTCGCCATTTTATCGTTGCATATTACACGCAGGTTACACAGTGTGTCTGATCTGAACTATCGGGAACCGTGTTATTCAGGGGAAATCGGCATGGTAATATAGCCTATAATTGGAAAGAATCAGTACCGAGATCTTTCATTGGCTTAAAGAAATTGTAATGAAAAATAGTGACACTAATGAGTACATACATCAGTAAAAGTATGAGCCCAGGAATTATTAGTATTTTTATTAAATTCAAATGCAATTTAAATGAAATTACGCGCTTCTGCAAAACCAGAGCCGACGCTCCACCTTCTGGTCACTTACTTTCTTTTATTTATGAAAATGCATTTTGTCCACGAAATGACTTTCTTTCATTCATGAAACGCATTTCATCCACAAAATTCACAAAATGCAAATAAATTTTGTATACAAAAATGAGCACTTGACACTCGGTGCCCCATATTTGGCCACGATAATCGTGTGGTGAAAATCTGATATTGTGACAGCTCTAATTGTTTTCAATGGTGCCAATTTAACAAAACTTTTGATCCAAATACGTAGTCAATCGTTGTAATTCAAGCCTATAAATTATAGTTGGCTGTTCACAGCTGGAAAAAATATCTCAAGGATGTTGTCTCTCAAGGGCTATTGTGGATTGCTGCTGTATCTCTATGGACCAGGGATTCAGTTTACAAATAGTCATTTTACTCTTCAACCAAAATGAAAAAATAACCGTTTTGTATCTTTATTGTAAGACTGCAAACCTCTTTGGATTTGGTCTCGACTGGTGTTGGTCTTGGAGTAGACAAAGGTAGTGTTGACTACAGCTCTAGTTACGAAGGGATTCGAGAAACACTTGCTAATTAACAATTTATGTTGAGTGCCCAAACTACCTAGCTTTACAAAGCTTTCGGGAAACCCACCCCTGTATTCCTACATCAAGGTTTAATTATGAAGTTGGGCTCAACATTCTTTCGGCAAAGATATCAGCATAAACCTAATTGTGTAACACTTTTCCTGAACTAAAGACATATACTCAAGCTTGATCTCCATAGGTAGAATCACTTAATTCAACACCAGCAGATTGTGTATATTTAAATATCTTTATTAACTTTCTTTGTTTAATCAATAAACATTTATTTAATCTCAGTGTGACAGAGAAAGACAAACTGTATAATGCAGTACTTCCACAATGAAATAAAACCCTGTCATTTTGATGTTGTGGGTCTGTGAATGCAATCGAAAAAGTAAGAATGTCAAAAGACTCAAATTTTATTTGATTACTTATGTTTAAGGTTAGGGCTGGGTAGGGGTTAAGGTTATCATGTTGGGATTAGAGATTTCCCAATAGAAATTAATGGAAAGTCCACACAAAGAAATAATTACAAACCTGTGTGTGTGTGTGTGTGTGTGTGTGGTGGACTTTGGTCTGCATCTACGTATAATCCAGAACACATGAAAGATGCCCCCTGCCCTATTCAGCAAAATGTACTGAGGATGAACCACAGGGACCCCCCCCCTGTAAACCTTGGCTTTGTGTGGCTAATGAAGTTTGGACCTTGTGGAAAAATAATTAAGTACCCTGGTCTATGAAGTCGCTGTAGTATTGTATTAACTGGGACCCAATGTTGTAATACTTTGGTCCCCAAGACCAGTTCCTTACATGTCATTTCCGTATCTGCTGCCAATTATTATTAATCAGTAAGCCAGAAATTCAATGTGTGTGCAAGCTTTGCTGCAATGAAGAGCAGAAATATAAAATCTGTGTATAATTATGGAACGATTAAAATCATGTGTATGCAGTATCTAGTAGTGTTAAAACATGCTTCCCAGTGCCATGTCTGTTTCTTCATTTACATTTCTTCAGCGTCGCTTGCACCTCAGCGACCGCCTGATCGTTTTCCTGGCACTGCAGCAGCCCTTTAGTTTCATGGAAGGCGCAGTGGACGACTAGCATGTTGCTCCTGGGCAGTTCCACTGTGATGCTGGACATGTGACTGGGGCTGTGACAGTGGTGCATTAACACCAGGATGACAGGTTTGTTCTCTGTAAAAATATGAAACCAAAAGAGTTAGCATGTGCACTGACAGACACTGTCTGGTACGCGAAATAAAAGGGGAGGGGGATGCATGATCATTGATGGTGTGGAGAAAGAAGCAAATGCTGATGTCCAGTTATAAATGTCTCCTGCTTTAGATTTCTAGGAGAAGCTAAAGGATCAGCATGACCCTGTGCTGGACAAGTGGTCAAGGAAGCATGGATGGAAAAGTTATACAGGTCAAGGTACTTTCACTTTGTACTTTCAACAGGTTTGATTGCCCTGCCACTAGTACCACTAGTTACTCTGTAGTGATCTCATATTTACATAAACAAATACAAATGTTGGTGATGATAATTCAGATGAAAGACTTTGTATAATACCACACTACCTGCCAGTCAAAAGAAAATGATTTGTGAGAAGCCAAAAATCTGGGAATGTGTTAGAATTGAAAGATCATCAGATCCACTGCAAAAGGACATGACAGATATGGACGGACTGTGATCTTTGTTCACTTTTACAGGATAACTTCTTAAAGCTTTTGTTAAATAAATCAGACTTTCCTCTCTGAAGAGATGAATTACATAATACTTCTTTGTGGTATCATTTGGATTTCATGGCAAAGGTGACATACAGCAGAGACTGAATCCTGACTCACCTGGAACTCTGTCCATGGCTGCCTCCATGTCTGTCTCAATCCGAGAAACGACAGGACAGAAGACCAGGATGACGTCGCTGTTCTCTGCACTGCAGAGCTCTATCTGCAGCTTCAGCTTTTGCATGAAGGTTTCATGGGCCTTGAAAGTTTCTCCAGCAACCAGCATGTGGACTTTCACTGTGGAAAATTAAGAAAAGTTACCATTGTTGTGAAAGTAAGTTCACAAGAACATGCTCAGCACATAGATATCAGACTTCAGAAGCACTGGACAGTTTAAGTGAAAAGGCCTAATTCATCTTCTTAGAGCTTGGGGTTAACTGGGAGAAACCTGGAGATAAACAACACATTGAATTTTCTGTAAAATATTTCCCACCTTGAGTCAGTTGTAGCAATGAGTCAGCAATTTTTTTAGACAATCACACTGGAATTTATGGAAAAGAATCCTTGTCAAACTAGGAATGCACACACACACAGACATACGCACATGCACACACACACACACACACACACAGACATACGCACATGCACACACACACACACACACAGACATACGCACATGCACACACACACACACACAGACATACGCACAGGCACACACACACACACAGACATACGCACAGGCACACACACACACACACCTGAAAATGTCAATAAAAGAAGTTTATATTACATTGTGGGGGACATTTGGTCCACACAAAGTAATATATCCCTAATCCACACACACACACAAATATCTAATATCAAATAATATAATATATTTGTTCCGGAGTGCAGTGAATCCTGGTGAACACCGTACAGCAGAAACATAAAACTGCTCACATTTCCAATCTGGCAGTTGGCCAGTAGACAGAACGCAGTGTTGTCATTGTTACCAGCAATAATGAAAGATTGCTGTACAGTACAAGCCCCTGCAATCTGAATTCAATGTTTTCTGCTTGACAAGAATTTCAAGTTTCAAAAACAAAATGCCGCATTGCCTTCTACTGCCAAAGTGTAATTTTAGATCCTGTAAGCAGTTATGATCCCGCTACTTGGAATATGTATTTTGTACACATTGTGTGCATGGCTTCCTGCCCAGTGGCCAGAATGGGTCTGGGAGGTGCTACCGTGACAACGTGTATGTAGAGTTCACAGTCTTTACCTTTTTTAAGTCCTGTGTGTAGTTTTATGCTACCCTTTGTATCCTTCTTTGGCCTCTTATCCGAGGGGATGTGATCAGTATTGGACTTTTGAACCTCCAGAGGAAGATCTTCACAAAAGATTATTAGACCAGGGTAAAAGCACACATAATATCACATTTGTAGGACATAGGAGTTACAAAACATAAAAGTCGACTGTTACAGTCATGTGAAAAAATTAGGACACCACGTTAAACATTTAGTTCGTTATTAAGGAATATCAATATATCACAGTTAAATTTCCTTTCAAATTATATCTGTAGATAAAAGTCATGTAATTGCAGAATCTATGCAAAAACAAGAAATATTAACTTATTTACGAAAAGAAATTAACTAACATGCTAATTTCCACTGAGGAAAAAGGTGCCCCATATCATGCACCAAATGCAGAGTTCACAAAGCATTTCTGACAGCAGGGGAAGATGCTCATCATGTCAGAAAGCCAAGACACTCCACATGCCTTCCCAGGTGGGCCACCTTAGATTAGGACCTGAATGCCACCGTGCAGTGAGCGTCACCTCAGCACCACCCCAGGTCCAATCCCCAACCGGCTTGACCCCGTTGGCTCTCCAACGGTTTTGACTCTTAAAGGGCTAAGGCTCCTGAAGGCTTTCCCCCATCCCCTTCATGACGCGTGCAGCCTTCCTGTGGGCAGCAGAGCTACTCCCACAGAGAGCAGAAAACAGTCCCTTCTACTTAATTTTATTAGTGAACTTGCCAAATATAACTGTCACTTAAAAGGTCAAACAATTAGTAGTATTGGTCCAGTTATTTGCAATATCTAACCTTTATACACATTGCACACATCGTCACCTATCTACTGGCTTTAGAGGTCATTGACTGAATGCATGTACAGTTCACTCAGACCCCAAGACACCCTTTACCTCCAGAGGGGGCAAGGGAATGTTTCATTTTTGATACAACCCATACCGGTGTTCGGCCTGTGAAGCTCGCTGTCACTGGTGTTGTTTGACCTGTTGGCATCCTGAGTAGCCATTGGCTGCTGCTCCATCTCTGATTGGGTGGGAGGGACCTTGGATTGTGGGACCTCAGCATGCAAATCAACATACCTGCAGAGTGTATGTAATACAATACATGTATATGTAATGAAGTACTGTTGTGTAATCTCCTGAAAGTTACTATTAACATACAATAAAAAATATGCTAAATCAATAAATAGGGGCATGAGTTTTATACAGGATATAAATACAGACACACGTTTGTGCTTGTCTGTAATGTATTTATGTGCAAAAATAAGTTACCTTTATTACATATCATATCATTAAGATTTTTTATATTCTCTTGAATTGTTGATATGTAAACTGTGTAATTTCTTACAGATTAGTAGTGCTTTATAGCTTGCATATCTTAAAGTAATGCACTTTCTTTTTTGCATGTGTGGTGGGTATTGCTCAGTTATAAATATTCTGCATCCACAGCAGAGTAATCACATGTTTTGCTTGCAATTTGTGAGGATAACTAATTAAACTGATTAATGTCCTGGGTGTGTGCCCATTATCTGTGTTAATGCTTGGTTCCCCTGCAGAGGCCCTCTTTCTGAACTTGTACCTCTGCAGTGCTAAATACACCTTGCTGACTGCTTCCTCGATTTCCTGGCATTGCGGCAGCTCTAATGATTTGTGGAAGGCACAGTGGGCAACTTTTTCCACTGTGTTGGTCCTGGACATTTGCACTGTGATGTTGGTCATGTGACTGGGGTCGTGACAGTGGTGCATGAACACCAGGATGACAGGTTTGTCTTCTGTAGAAGGAAGAAACCAAACAGGTTACTGTGGGCACTGATAGACGCTGTTGCCTCTCCTCCTGGAACAAAGAAAAGCTGTGAGGTTTGCATACGCTCCTGGCTCAATATTAACCTTTAGTACACAAGTAGTCAGTAAAACTGGCAGTGGCCCAGTGGACAACAGGAAGTGGGCTGACTATTTCCAGCAATAATAATACTGAACTGCAGAAAATACCCCAGCTATAAGCTCCTAATAGCCTCTGCATTCATTTTTTAATTTTCAGAAATAAAATGCTGCATTTCCTCCATACTGTACCATTAACTGCTCAGGAGTTAAAACTATTCTCTCTGCATTAGACTGATCACATTAACCTGCAGGCCTGTCTGCTTATTGCTGATCACTCATATTAACACTTTTTATTGCACTTTCTGCAATGGAGTCAGACAACTTACTCATGACATCAGCTGCACTTGAATCCACACATTGTCCAACTTGCTCCTTCACAGCAGGAAAAACATGTCATGTTAATCAAAGCAATATTCACAAAACTAAATAAAAATGTGAACTCATTAAGGACATAAAGCTATAAAATCAGCACAAACCACATGCAAGTAATATATACTAAACACGTGAGTCCATAATATGGGGTTTATACAGGCAGCAGAACTCACGTCAGGACTTTACAACGTTAATGACAAGACTCTTCTGTCACATCTGGCACAAGGAAGTAGGCAAAGGAAGCCATGGATACAAAAAAAGGGATTTATTTGCGGGGTAACACACTCCAAAACACACGTAACGTTAAAGACTGGACTGGGGAAACGTACTTAAACGTGGACTTAAATACACTGGACTAGTGACAACAACAAGAAACATCTGGTGAACGTAGGGAAGCCACGTGGGGTAGATGAGGGGGAGTGGCACATGGGAGGATGGGGGGACGAGCGGGGCATGACAGCTCAGGGGCCCAACAGTGAAATCACTCCATCAACCCTTGGATCTAAGCAAGCAACCATTCAATTACAGGCACAGCAGCCTAACCCACTGAGCCACACATGCAATTTTTATATTTCACCTTGATGAGAGCCATGATCTGCCTCCGAACTTGAAAATTACGTTCACCTGGCAGGAGTTCATTAAGATCCTCCCTTGTTAATGTGAGAATATCTGGATCATTAGGAACTTGCTCTGAAGAGGAAAAATTCATTTCAAAAACACGATATATGTATCTCTGTAGCTTGTCTAATATCACATCATGTTTACAGCAATTTCATTGTCTCAAATATCAGCCATCAGCCATCTACTATGACTGCTTCACAGAGTTGGGTAATTCAGGTCCAGAGAGGGAAAACTCCAGGCCGGGATTTTCTTTCAACCAAACACTTGAATACTCTGTGACTGTAACACTTTATGCTCAACTGGTTGGTTGAAACAAAATCTTGGACTGGAGTTTTACTCTCTGGACCTGAATTACCCAACTCTGCTGCTTTGGAAATACATAGATACCACAGGATGAATGAGGGACAAGGCAGGAATCTCAGTGGGCAGGATGCCTGTCTGTTATACTGTAGAGGACACTGATATCTGCATATTTGGCTGCAAATGGAAAGAATTATACACCCCTTTTGACTCTTATTGAGATAACTTTTTGTGTTTTTATATTAGAAGTCTGACCAAGTACATAGGACACAATAGCGAAAAACATGGAACTTGCTCTTCCCAGGTGTGCTTGATATCTGTATTCCACCCCTGCTGACCATAAAGAATAGTTTGTGTTTCTCTGTATGTTTGTGTTTGTAAATGTATTTTGTTTGTGGTGTTTATATATGCTACTGTATACCCGTATGAGGAAACAACCTGACTAGAGCCCACGATATACTGTACTTACCACTTAGTTTGCGTGCAGCGTCTTTAGAAATGAGCTTGATTTTTTCCCTCAGTGTCTGTGTATTCATCTGTTAAATCGAAAGTGAAACCATTTGCAGTATTCCAAGGTTAAATGGTAAGTTTTTATAGCCTATAGTTCTTCAAGTGAAACAATAAAAATAGTTTTAGAAGAACATGTAGATGGTTATGTGTTTCTGCAGTGTTACATTCATGCAGCCTCGAAGTATGCCTGTGCAAGCAATTTGAGAGATCATTATCAAACGCTGGATAGCATTACTTTTAAGTCCTGCTTTTTCATGTTAATTTAATGACATGTAAGTTTAGATGAAAAAAGCCTGAAACTATAAACCTGAACTGTTCATTTACAACGTCTGAATACTACTATTGAATATATAATTCAAGAAGGGCAGTGCTTACCGGATTGTTCATGGTTATTGTATTTTATTTTCCTTTTCTCTTGGCTCATGAAATAGAAGAACAAATGTCTCCCGTCACAGTTCCTCCCCCGGGAGTCCCTGACTGAGGCGTCTGCCCTGCCCCAGTACACCAGTCTCTACCTGGAAAACCTGTTCCACTGGTTCCTATCCCCAGTCCCTCCTCTGCTGCCAGAAAATGCTGGAAGAACGAAAGAGTTGCTGAATTCTTCAGCAGTGACGTTCTTGTCTCTGGTGAATTGCAGGGGAGGTCATGAGGTCGCTGGAAAGGGGTGTGGCTCTCGATATCTTTGCAAGAGGACAAAGGTCCAAGTCTTTAGAGTTCTGGTGCTTCCTGTTTTGCTGTATAGCTGTGAGACATGGACGCTACCCAGTGACCTGAAGAGACGACTGGACTCCTTTGATACTCTTCAGAGAATCCTTGGGTACCGCTGGTTTGATTTTGTGTCAAATGAGTGGTTGCTAGAGGAGTCCCGAATGAGGCACATTACATGCATTGTGAGGGAGCATCAATTACAGCACTACGGCCATGTGGCGTGATTCCCTGAGGGTGAACTGGCTCGCGGTTCCCTGAGGGTGAACAGGCTCGCGGGCACCTCTCGGAGGGTGGGACTGGACCGTCTGTCTGCCTGGGGGGTCGCCTGCCAGGATCCCGAGGAGTTTCGCCATTGGTGGATGTGGCAATGCACTGCATCAGAGCATGCTCCCCCAACCTGACCTGACTCTTCCAGCTGTTATAGAGCTATAATAAATAAATATATATATATAAATATACAATAAAACCTCGGATTGTGAGCATAATTCGTTCCGGAAACTCGTCATCCAAAAGCACTCGTATACCGAATGGCTCCATATTATTGGAAATAAGCGAATTTTCCCATTAGAAATAATGGAAACTCATACGACTCATTCCATAACCCAACAATATTCATATAAAAATGATTAATACAAAATATAAAGTAAAATAGAAATAGCTGCTTTTGACACAATAGACCATAACATCCTCCTTCACCGCCTGCAATGCACCATTGGACTCTCAGGAACTGTTC
>JAODJX010000041.1:6783618-6796018 GCA_026776945.1 Isichthys henryi
TAAAGGTTTGTAAACACACCAGTCAGCACCCTGTAGTAGCCCGTTATCTGGGATACCATGTCTGGTGGTGACTCCTTGGGTATTGAGCACCGTGGAGGTGGGCTGGTGAGCAGAGAGAACCAAGCGTATGTCTTGGCTAAATGATTCCCACCTCCCCTTGAGTTGTACTGGAAGTGAAAGAGAGCAGCTGCTCGAGTGAGGGAGCCAGATTTACCGCCATGCCGTTAGCTGCGGTCCGGCCGCTCCAGCGGCAGAACGTAGCCTTCGGGCTGCCGAGGGATCCTGACATTGCGGCACCTGTCCTTCACCAGAGGACCTTCAAGAACACACAGCAGAGGCCATCAGTCAAGCGCATGCTGGCCACAGAGACAAGGGGCCCTACGTCCTTGGAAAAGATGCCGCTGGAATCCCTGCACAAGGTGAGTTCACATTCCCCTCTGCAAAGGGAAATACAGTCTGCATCCTTCAGCACAGTCAAAGCACAGGCACGGCCCTCTGCATAGAACTCAGTAACGCTGCAATTATTTATTGCATTTGTTTTATTATTTTGCTATTTATTTTACCCTTTTCTTTTGTCTTGCACTCTCTCGTCATATTGCGCTGCTGTTTATTCTGCATTGCACTTTTTTTTCTTCTGTTGTTTGTGGTCTGTGCACCTGTCCGTTCCCCTGCAACTCAGGTACAAGAATCTCACTGTATCCCTGGGACACAAACTTGAGACAAAATCCCATTTGGACGTTAATTCGGCACGATGCTGGGAGAATAGTACTAGTGACAGAAGTAGCTGACCTGTCTTCTAGCTCGCATCTCCTGCTATTCATTCTTTTCTTTATTTTGTAATCTATCAGAGGAAGAATAAGCTTCAGTCCCCTCCAGGAATCGGGGTATCTTTCTCCCCAGAAGTGAGCAGGCAATCATTGGCCACCTTGGTCATATAGGTTTTGCATCTGTCCTCCATAATGGAGAACACAGCCCAGATCTCTGATAGCCGGCGATGAAGACAGATAAAGAGTAATGGAGCGTAAAATGAAGAAACGTCACCGCGGGTCATACCGGTGAAAACGTGGGGATGGAAGAGCGCGTGGAGGGGAAGAGAGAAGCAGGTTCTTTTCTCTTTTCTCCTCCTGTCATCCCCTTTAATGGATATGGAGTTCCAGGACCGATTACGCCGACCACTTTTCTTTGTTAGGCATAGCTTGACCTTGCTGTGTCCTGTGATAGTCCATTAGAATTGATTTGCAATCTCGACAAAGAAAAATTAAAGAGAAAAAAGAAATTCATTTATGCTGAACCTTTAAGAGATGATCATGGCTGTGGGGGGAGATGCTCAGCTGACACTTAGGTCTGTAACAAGCATGTTGTTCTACGGTACAACAGAAGTGCACCTCCTGGGATGCTTTGGGATGAGTTCATGACTTTCTTTCTCTGATTTGCCGCCACAGGTCCGGCTAAACCCCAACCTCAGCGCACAGAGCTGGGTGCTGTCGGCTGGACACGCGGGCCTGGTACGCGCCCACTGCATGCGCGCCATGCACAGTCCCATCGTCCATAAGATGGCGCAAGAGAGCCAAGCACAGTTCGCTGCCATGTTTGTGTCCCAGGGAGCCGCGGCTGATGAGAGCGTCGCCACAGCCGTCCGGCACAGTACTGAGACTGTGGTGGAGCTGTTGTGATGTCACAGCAGCCTTGCCCCGCCCCCTTAGACCTGGCAGGAACAGTGCAGATGACAGGAGCTCACCTTGACTGGTCTCCCTGGGGGGTTTTTCTACTCGGCACTCCTGCTTTAGTTTTTATATAGATTTAAATTATTTTAAAGTGGGGGGGGCAAAACACTATTTTGATAAAGCTCTGAATTTTTTTTAAATGCATAATATATATTTTAGCATAAACTTGTTGATGTAACAGTTCCAGATACATGGAAGCTTCACTGAATACCAAAAGCATTTTGTGTTGCATTCATCCCGAATGCTGACCCATTCACTTCCAGTCTAAATTAAACTATCTTTTTTAACTTACACCTGGGCTTAGTTCTGTTGTAATTTTTTTTTTCTTCCCACTGGCTTTAGTTGTGCATGAGCAAAATTACCTTTTACGTAGAACTAGCCTTTTGTGTATTTGTCAAAGTATGGCGGGAATAACTGCAAGCACCATTAAGGTCGTTGTAATGTGTGCCCTGTGTGTAACGGGGGGGGGTCTTTTCTGTAGTTTTCCTGGGTCTCCTTTGAAATCCCGATTTAATCCACCACACCATTTAAGGACTGACCATGAGTGACAAAGCACACAGGCAGTAAAAGCCGCTATAAAGTCCCAGCATTGAAGTATCCTTCCTGTCACGCCTTCCAGCATTTACCGGTGCACCAGGCCCCCAGTCTCCGTAAGATTTGTGCCTGCGATGCTGATCGACCAGTCTTATCTTAAACTGTTTTCTAACTTGTTTTAAAGCTGCCATGCTTCAGGAATCTCTACCCCTAATTTTTATTTAACCCTTTGTGCTAAGGTTTGTTAATCCACAGCTACATCAGCTGGTGACACTTTAATTGAGGGGACACGAGTAACTTAGTAACTCGATTACTATTCAAGTACTAATCTTGAGTAAATATGAGGGACATGAGCCATGAGTAGCTGCATGAAATACATTAACCGTTACATTTGATTACTGATGAATGAACTTGGAATCAGTATAATACTAACACTTAATATATAGATTAACCAGAAATGAAGAAAGTAGTACAACACAATTTGGGCCACCTCAGTGTTACCCTTCAGTTTATACACGTAAGTGTCCTTTTCCAGCCATAGGATGTGATCCAGTTCCTTACCCGCTGTACTGCCCAAGTTATTTGACTATTTTAGTACAGCGGTTGTATAAGTGACAATAACTATTATATAATAATATTTTAGTATGATTTGCTCTTGCTCTAGTACAAGCCTGTGCGATTATTTTCTGGAGGCTTCGCCATGTCAATGGGCCATTTTTAAATAATTATTTTCATGTCTCATGAAAGCTACGGGACAGTGCGGTGGTGCACGGGTCGGCAGTAGACAGTGCGGCGGTGCACGGGTCGGCAGTGGACAGTGCGGCGGTGCACGGGTCGGCAGTGGACAGTGCGGCGGTGCACGGGTCGGCAGTGGACAGTGCGGCGGTGCACGGGTCGGCAGTGGACAGTGCGGTGGTGCACCTGTCGGCAGTGGACAGTGCGGCGGTGCCCTGGTCGACAGTGGTGCAGTGACTAGCACTGTCGCCTCACTCTTCTGGACCTAGGTTTCAGTCCTTGCTTCAATCTCATGTGTGTGGAGTTTGCATGTTCTTCCCATGTCATCATGGGATTTCCTCTGGGTACTCCAGTCCCGTCCCGTCCCCCCGTCCCCCCCAATCCAAAAACATGCTGAGGCTAATTGGAGTTACCAAATTGCCCACAGGTGTCGTTGAAAGGTGTGTGTGTGTCTTGCGATGGGTTGGTGCCCTATCCTGGGTTGTTCCCTGCCTTGCGCCCGTAGCTTCCAGGACCCTGGCTGAAAGTTACAATAGGCTTGTTAGGTTTTACTTTCCTGGAAATATATACAGAAATTAATAGAACCAGAGCATTTTCATGCTCAATTTAACCTAAATATTTAATAATTCATTGAAAATTTTATCTGCAAAAAAACTGTTCATCTTTATAGATTTGAATGTTAAACATATTAAATTATTATTATTTTAATAATCAGATGAGCCAGTAAAATATGTCTGCTGGGCGAGTTTTGCCCAGGTCTGCTCTAGTGTAATCATCTACTGAATTCAGGTTAATTAGACATATTTTTATCGGAGGTATTACAGATGAGGTTAGGAATGAAAAACCTCGTTCATGTTATTCCAGTGGAGGTCAGTAGATGTTGATGAAGGAGGAGGATGTTCTTCGTTACCTTCACAGCCACTGCAATGCCAAACTAACCCGACCTTAGAGCTGACATGTTTATTTAATAATATAATATTGTGGTCTTGGCGTGTTGGATTTTGCCTACAAGTAGACCCAATACGATTTCTTTAAAGATTGGTAGCTAATGAGCATTACGTGTTAATTAGTAATTTTATTGGAACATACAATTGCATTTTATTCAGCTCGTATATCAGGCCACCGATTTTTAACAAACGAAAGTGTAAACTCGGATTCTTGCCACAGAGATGAGTTGGGCATCATATTTTAATAGAATTTTATTACACTTTGCGGCACAAAATTCAGATTGAAGGAAAACGCTTTTCAAGCAAAGTATTCGCCGCGTAAGTTTTATTTCCGTTTACAAAAACAAACATTCAGACAAACACTTAGAATACCAAACATCTTCATATAGGGACGCGGATCATATTTATACAGTGACATCACCATAAAACGGATACACTTACATCTTAGAGACATTTCTGACAGTTAATATTTTATTTAGACAGTTTCACAAAGCAGTCGTACACCAAAACATATAATGTTTGTTGTCAAATGATACAACAAGTCGATGAACAAGTTAGAATTTAGTATACAAACGGCAGATTGATCTGATTTAAAAATATCGTAAATTGTAGGTTAAACAGAATAGTTTCTGTCTAAGTTTAGCTATAGGGAGAACTATGCAAAAATTTGACACTTTTTTTGTAAATGATTTATAAAAATCTCATGAAAGCCATTTCCTCAAATTAATATTTTTTGTGCCATTAGCGGCATGTCTCCTTAATAGGATTTGCGTGGACAATTAAACAGTCTATGTAATATTTAAGAGTTAAATGGGATAAAACATGGAGAGGTACCTCTCATTTCTTGATGAGCGTGTTCAGGTAAAGTGGGACTTCGTTTTGTTTTTTTATAGAGAGGCAATATATATTTCAAAGCAATATTTTATTTACCAAGAAAACAAACCATAAATATATTCATTGTAAGATTTTGTTCTTAATATCCAGTTACCTCAAATAACTAATTGTTTTTTGTTTGACTTCATGAGTGTCTTGAAATCTCCATGAAACATTCCTTGGTATATTTTGCCCGCCTTTTGGTGGGAGTCGACAAGTTGGGTACCCTCGATCTACAATATTTATATGTAAAAATGTGTCCCGATTTCACCTGAAAAGTACTTTCTCACTTTTACTACCACCTTCAGCAAAAGTGGGACAGCACTAAACACAAAAGCAAACTAAAAATACATTTTTTTCCAAAGTGTGCTTTGTTTTAAAAATAATCTCCTGCCTTTTTTTACAAAAGGGAACACAATATACCCCATTATATGCTTCTAGCAGCCTTATCTTTCGAAAGGGTTATTTCGTTTGTCGGTCCACTTGACTGCACAGCGTGTCTTGAAATTCTGAACACAGCCGTCAAAAATATGTCGCGCCAATGAAAACAGATGGTGAAGAGCAAGTCCTGTTGTAGTATGATTTTAGTACTGTTTGTTTTCATTGGTTGATGATCTTTAAAAGTAGCATAGGGCACATCTTAAATGTCCCACATTATCCGATGTCCCAGTTTTGCTGAACTCCACCCCACCTTCGGGTATTTGCCGACATATTTAGCGTTTGACCATTGGAGTTTCCTAATTAAATGGCAGTTACGCGATTCTTTATTTCCCATCGTAGTTTCATTATTATAAGTTCTTTGTAAAAATAAATATGACAAAATATTAATTTTAACAGGTTCGATCTTGTATCAGTTTCGGGATTTTTTCAAACTTTATTGCAGTGTCTGTCTTATAATAGTAATCTAGCATGTCTTCCAAACGCCACTTTAATTGCCAGTTAAAATGAAGCTTAAATATATATACGAGGTTCCTGATATTTCAGCCAACAATTAACGTTCATATAGCTATGTGGATTTTAAGTTTTTGTAACCTTTTGATTCGTAAGTACTGCACACAGTTATCTGTTCTGCATTTTGTCTTCGGTAAGATTTTCCTGTTAAAGTTCAACATCGTTATCCTGCTTCGCAACCTGTGACTGGTTTGGCAATTCAAGTGACAAGAAACGAAGCAGGGATTTCCTAGTCAAAGTCTTTTTCATTCTAATACCGTCTTATTTGATGATTTTATTTTTTTAAAATCTGCTACAGTTTTCCTCTGATCAGAAAGAACAAAAATCCGAATGACAAAAATATAAGAAAATCGTTGGTCATCATCTTTAGGTTTCATTTTGATTGCTTAATTCGTTGGCTTTTAATTTGGTTAACAAATGAAATATTTACATCTAAAATATATCATTTCCTTATATCAAAATTGACCAAAATATAGACTTCTGCAATAATATTCAGTGATAAATAGCAGCTAAGTCCTCAGTTTGTAATATTCTTATATTGGCAGTCAGATCTGTAGGCATTTCAGCCCAAAATATATCCCCAGCATTGCTTAAATTAACAAGAATGCATCAGCCACTTCTCTTAAAAAAATGAATTCATATTTTTATACTGCCGCCACCACAATGTGCGATGTTCTACATCAGCAATCCGATAAAGGCATCAAACACGACAAGTATGGCAAGTATCTGCATATGTTGCAAGCAAATTGCGTCGCCGTGACGCCAAGGAACGTCGTTTGACCTGTGTTGCTCTTGGCACAATACACATCACTGTACATATTTTATTTTTCCTCTTATATATGCATGTTTTTCTTTTTTTGAGTTACATTTACGATCACAAACACGCCTGGATGCCGACCTCCCCCGGAGAGGCGCATGTAAGGGCAGGAGAGGGTGTGAAACCTCGCTGGGTTTGCTCTGTCTAGCGTTGTGAGTATTCCAGACCTCTGGAATGTAGTTTAGACAGTAATGGGGGAATGCAACCAGAAGGGAAGCACCAGGTAGTGGAGGAGGAAGAGCGTTAAGCAGTCATGGAGCAGAATGTACTGTCGCTTGGAGTGAGATCTTATTTTAAACAGTAGTGTTTACATTAATGCCAAGTTTTATTGTATTTTCCTAAATAACTTTTTATTGTGGACTGTCTTCCATGAAAGTCTTTCATTATCCTCGCACAGAAAAGTACTTGTAAAGATTTAACTCTCAAATCAAAGCCCCTACACTGAAAGCTGGTGCATCACGTCCTACGCAGTGTGAAGTCTGCGTCTTTAGGAGGGACTAACATGTGTAGCACCATTAATGTAGCCTAGCTGCCTTTTTTACGTTCCTGGTGTAAATCAAGCTGGTAAGTTTGCAGTTTTTAAGCTGTTGTTTGGTGAGTGAGCTTCAGTTATAATCTGGGGGCGGTGGGGGGGGTGGCCTGTGTGTGTAACGTGTCCAATGAGATTCTTCGCCTTTTGGGTAGCGGGACTTTTGTGTCATTTTTTTTTCTGCTAAAAACTCTTTCATAGGCACATTTTACCACTGTGTTTTCCCGCCTAAGCATCTGATTTGGAGTAGGACCAGGGGTCTAGTGAACTTTTCGATCCAAGCAGCACTGCCTTGTCCATTTCTCCTGCCCCTCCCTTACTTGTAATCACAGTGCTATCTTGTCCATTCGCTGTTGCTTTTCTAAGACGTGCCAGAGAATAAGAGCTGTCCTTGCACCATATCTGTGTGTTATCATAATGGAAAAAGCAATATTGGCCAAATAAGAAATTTCCCCACCAAACTGCCAAGGTGAATATGCATTTGAGAGACTAGTCCTCAGTATTGGGTTAGAATTTGTTTTCCAAAAATTGGACAGACAAATTGTCTTTGGCACGGTAGCAAGCTCATTTGATGTAGCTCTACAAAGGCCAATGGACTGAAACACTTTCCGACTTTAAGATGTTGGTGCTCTTAGACGTTGATTCCAGTTCTGGCTTGGAATGCCTTTGGTGGTGATTACAATGAGTATGTGACTTTGACACTGGCGAGCCACAGTAGGCGCTCTCATACCTCTGAGAGGCCTACCTTTAACTGTGAAGGCCTCAGTCTACGGGGTCCTGGCAATGGACACAGCGGTCCATGTCCTCTGTGTAGTGCTCCACTTGGATGGTCGTGCTGTAGAAGCCAAACTTGGTTTGAAGGATCTCCGTGGCTTCCTTTAAGACACTCTGAGGGTCTGCATTCTCTTCTGGAGAAGAAAACCAAAAACAACATTGAAGAGATCGACCTGATAGAAAAGGGAGAATTATTTATCAGATGGCAGGAAGTCGACATGCTGATGGTCATGTCTCACCTATGGCCACATGCACAGACAGTAGAGTCTGTCCCAAGGTCAGAGCCCAGAGGTGTAGGCTGTGCAAGGCCTTCACTGCCCTTAGTGACAACAGCACCTCCTTCACAGAGTTAAACTCCACCCCCTTTGGTGCTCCTGTATGGAGAAAGAGAAGGGTGACTATGGACCATGCATGCAAGTATATCTGCAGGTCTTCATTTTGTCTACTTTACGTACAGGCTGAAATAATTCAGTCTGGTCTCTCAATGCTAAAGTTGTTTATGATTTAAAAAGCTGAGGAAACAGGTAGACCTATATTGAAGGTCCTTAGAAGTGTGATAGGAGCTTGTAGTAAGATGTTCTGAATAAAAAAATAGCTGTAAATTAACTTAAATCATTTTTGCAAATTTGGAGGGTGCAACCTGAGAGGATGTGTTAAGAGAGATTAGTAATCATTATTTGAAGCAAAAGTCAAAACAAGAGTGAAGATTGTCCCTATCAACCCTGGGGGGGGGTACTGTGTGTATTCAGGGGAGCAGGAGGCTTGAAGCTGATTTGCTTCCTGCCAGTGTTGAAACAAAACGGAATCTATTGGCCAAAAAAGTATGATGAAGGTTCATCTGAAATGCAGGGTCATTACCTTCCATTAATATCCTGAAGACGTCCCTCAGTATCGTGATTGTGGTTCCCAGGACGAATACAGAGAACAGGAAGGTACAGATGGGATCTGCGATCTTGTATTCAGGCTGAGAGGATATAGAATTAAAGTAATGCATCGATTCACTGAAAAACAATCATAAACGCCATACTTAATACTCCAGGTGTAATAACGCACTATGGTTCTGAAATTAAAGCCTTGGACTTGGATCGGCTTTTTAGAGCAGGTTTGCCTACTTTGTTCAGGATTGGCCATCAGTAGAACAGGATAAACGTGCTGGGAAGTGAGTTCCTGGGTTTGTGTTATTACACAAGAAGCTTAGAATCCTTAGTCAGCAAGTGCATACTGACCCGGAAGTAAATGATGGTGGCTGCTACCATCACTCCCACACTCTGCAGCAGGTCACCCACTACGTGGATGAATGCAGCCCGCACGCTGGTGTTGCCGTGACCTCCCAGGAGGCCGTGGCAGTGGGAGTGGCCAACCGGGCTTGCACCTCCCTCTTCGATCTTGTGGTACCCTGAGCCATGGTTGTGGAAGGTGGTAGAATGGTGGAGAATATAGGCCATGCTGAGGGAGATGAGAGAAGGATGAAGGGAAGCCGGGGAAGGAGAAGACTGGGGGATTCGTACCTGTACAGTTTCACACGAACATGACACACGGACATGGTGTGGATGTATACAGTTCTGTGCAAAAGTCTCAGGCAAAGAAAATGTGTAAATGACGTTCATGTTGGTGTAAAATTATGAAATTACCATCTGGCACACCCACATATTTTTGACTCGACCACTAGGACACCTCATATGGCTAATCAACACCTCATTGGCTTTTTTTTTTTTTTTTAGTAATTTAAATAATGAATTTATTGAGTCGGATGTGAAATGTAACAAACGCATGGAATGGCCGAGGTGCCCCTGAGGAGAGGTCTGGGAACCGAAGCGGTGTTCAGCTAATCATCGGATAAAATATGAGTAACTGTCTGGAGAACAGAAGAAATTTTTGTTCTGTTTTTATTGGGTCATTCTTAATTTGTGTATGTTCTAATGTTAAATCGTGATTCTGTCCTGAGCAGATATATCCTTTCTGACCGGATAGCTTTAAACACTTCCTGCCTGAGACTGTGGAATAGTACTGTATTTGTATTTGACCGTATCTGTAAATGATGGAGGATATACACTGTTACTTAGGGGTTTGCGGTACATGTCACCACGTTTATTCAGCAGCGATTGCAATTAGCAATTAAAGCAAAACCTCACAATAATGCAGAGATAAATAAACAGGGGCTCACATGATGTTAACCAGGACTGCACAGCCAGAGGTGATGAGCATCACGTGACCCTCGATCTCATAGTCGTTCCTGACGATCCGCTCGATGGCGAGGTATACCAGAACTCCGGTCACCACCCAGATGGACAGTACTGACACCAGAGCACCCAGGATTTCTGCAGAAAACAGGGAATGACGTCCTCTGATCCAACACCTGGGGATTTGGGGCCTAGGGCAGAACCTCTCTGTTACATCGCATCGTTTGATGATCTTCTCAGTGGAAGCCAGTTATACCTGCGTTTTCATATTACACCTGAGGGGTGAGTGAGCCATTGGGTTGCTGTGCAGGGACCTTGCTGTGTACTGCGCAATTTGAAGACCACGAGGGTTCAGAGATGATATATATAGGATTATACACTAATACGAGATAATATTTCAGCTACAATTGTGGTGTCAGGAGCAGGTTATCTCCTGCTTAAATGAGCAGAAACAGTAGTGAAGCCCCCTATGAGTGATCAGCATAAATAAATATCAGCTCCATGCACAGAATGAGCCATAAAAGATGTTTACTGTACAGAGGTCAATTATATCTAAGCTGCTGATCATATGCTTCCCGAAAAGAAGTTATATATTTATGCTTTTCCAGTGTGTGCGGCAGGTTATTGACTACTAAATTAATTAAGATTAATTAGCCCACTTAGCAGCATGACAGCAAGACTGGGGCGTGGGAACTGGGCCATGCTTGGGGCACAAAATCGGCTTTTTAACAGGACTGGGGAGTGTGTGGTTTGGACTAAGTCGGCATGCGTGGCTCACCTGACCGGTGCCACCCGAAATTCATAACCTTGGTGGGAGGCCTGGAGGAGATCCACAAGGAGAAGAGGCTGACCATCATGCTGCCGAAATCAGTGAGAAGGTGAGCTGCGTCTGTCATTATGGCCAAACTGTGGGCCAGGTAGCCACCTGTGATGGTGAGAGATACATCCCGGCTAGACGCATAGAAACGACGGTATTGCATCATGAGAATTAGCATACTAATAAACAGTATTACACAATAAGTTATAATAAATATGACACAAAGAAGCACAAACAGGGTAACAATGTCCAGTACTGCACAAGTGCAGACAGGATAGACAATATTCAGGACAGATGGTTCTGCGATGTTGGTTCAATAATTTCAGAGCTCTAGGAAAAAAGGTGTTTAGGTAGATAGGATTCCAAATCAGCCCTGGACTTTTGCCCAGACAGGCCCACTACACATACATATCCACAATAAAATTTGGCTATTGGGGAAGGAGGGGAGGTTCCCAATAAAAAAATTTGTCAGCCAAGGGCGTTGGCCATTTAACTGGCCCAGTATGTCAAATAACCTTAGTTCTGAGAATTTCCAGATAAAAGATTTTTAAAAGAGACCAGAATAATTTGGTTCACTTCACCCCCCCCCCACCCCACCCCCATACCTCCCATACTACAAACCTCTATTTCCTGAACTATTAGAGGTTAAATAATGAATAACAACAGTTGTCTGAAGCCTGGAAATTTGCTTGGATTTCACACTGAGATTCAGCTTGGTCATTGGCTGTATTCTCTATGTAAAACTTTGATTTATGGGCCCGAATTTGCAGAACCTCTGGTAGAGTATGCAGTACTTTGGGTCAGTGCTTAGCTGCAGCTGAATCCTGGAGGTGTATCGTGGTGAAACACTCTCAGAGGCAGTGACGTTAGCAGACTATTTGAGGGGCAGGTGCTCTAATGAGGGGGCACGACCAACTAGGTGAGAAGGGGTGCAGTTCCCCTTGGTTTTTCGAAAGGAACAACTTGCAACATCAAAAGGGGGACATTTCAATCTTTCGTGCTGAAGGCCAGCCCCCCCCCACCACCCCCATATGCCCACTCAGAGGGACACTGTGTTCCTCTATAATTTGTAAGCTGTCGTCTCTTCTTGGAATTTAAATGACATCATTACTTTCCCACTTTCTCACTGAAGTTCAGGAACCTAGTTCCTGGTTCCAAATCCCTGGGCTGTATTTCCTGACCACTTTTAGTTTGTCGCTTTCCCATCATCATAACAGGAGCTTGATGCTAAATAAGCATGGGAGATGCAAAGAAACTTGTACATTAAACGTCACATAACTTCACAAAACTAAACTCCCACCCCAAAACGATGGAGGAATATATTTTTTTAGTTCTTTGTTGGTTTCTGAGTTGGTTAGTCACACGGTCTGAAAATAGGGGACAAATTGTGTCCTGTATTGGTTCAGAATGAGACACAGTGTTTTATTTATATGGCCCACAACATGTACAGTACTGTGCAAAAGTCTTAGGCAGGCAAAGAAAATGATGTTTAGATTATCCTCGTGTTGGTGTAAAACTA
>JAODJX010000041.1:6797704-6814102 GCA_026776945.1 Isichthys henryi
GAGGAGTAGTGATGATGGGGCTAATGAGCTGGAAAAGCCTAATCATGACTTACAGGACCTAGCCCCACACCCTCACCCCCCCCCCACTACCCCCCTGGGGACATAAGAGCGTCAAGAGGAGCTGGCCAAGCGGAAAAGAGAGTCTGTTTAATCACTCTGCCAGAGACATTGGTGTGATTGCCTTCCTGATGTGTGTGCAGGGGAGATCCCAGAATTAGCCACACACACACGCATGCATATAATGTATATCATGGCACAGATGAGCCACACACAGTTTCACAGAAATTTCATTCCTATTAACTGATTAAATTTTATCCAAATTTTTAGAACGTTTTCAGAATGAGTAATTCATTTTTAGACATCTTTCTTTTCTTTTTGGTAGCGTTCACGTAATCCAGAATTTACGGTGAATATCTAGTTGACTTAATTGTGGTTTCTTAGGCACAGATACAATCGTAAAGTGATATATTTATTGAATTTTAATTAGCTCACAAATTTGATAACATCTCAGACAATCTACCCTCTTTCAGTCAAATTATCTCAAATTGCATCCATAATTTCAATATTACAGATCCAAAATTTGCACACTGCGTTGCCCTGCCTATAGACACTTACTAAATGCCTTTAAAGACCTGACAATTAATACTTTGTCTTTCATCAGTGGTCACTTGATGGAAGGTGGATGCAGGACTGGGGAGCTGGTCCTGTTAGATGAGTGGTATATAGTACATGGCCATTTGAGAATTAATTGCAATGTGTTTAGGTGGAATACATTATGTTTAACACTGGTAACTTAATATGCGGTGTGTGTTTTTCTTACTTTTCACAATATACAAATTTCACGATTAGTGTCATTGTTAAAAATAACACTTCAAGAAATTCTGTAAATTGATCAAACAATGGAGCTGATCTAGGCCATAGGATGGTCTCACTTGCACTATGACAGAGTCACTCTGCTCACCTCATTCACCTGAAGTCCTCCTTGTATCTCTGGTCACCGCAGTGCACTGTTCACCCATTGAACAGCCTAGAAACCAGGCGGTGTTTGTAAAATGGCAGCTCTCCATGCACTATAATCTATTTCTTGCTGCTTGTTTTCCACGAGAGTAACTGTGGTAAAGTATCCCATATTTAGAAGTAACACCTTGAAAATATCCTTTCAGCCTTTCAATTAATGGCAACAACAATGTGGATCTGTCCTTGGGGACTGTCGGCCTCATTCTCAGCTATAACAATTATTTGCTAAACTGAGCAAATTAGCCTTTGTCTCACACTGATGGAGAAACGGATGGAACAAGAGAATTCTGTGCACTGGAGGGAAAGAATCTGCTCACAAATGCTGAATAATAAGGGTCAGACTGAAAAATTCGACCATTAAAATCTCAGCACTTCGCTGAGGTTATTTCAGTTTCTGTAGAAGTAGCCAAAAGCTGCCCCATTCACCATCAGTGGGTAGCACCTATGATTTAGTTGTCAAGTCATATTAAGCCTAAAATGGAGGCTCTCATCTTATAATCTGCAGTGGGCAAAGAATTTTATATGTCAGTTTGCCCGTGTCCTGCAACACATCAAGTAGGAATAGTACGAGATTAAAATTCAGTCAAAAGACTGAACTTTGGAACTTCTGGTAAAAGAACTGAAACGTTTTGCTCAGCAGCTGGAAATATATTGTATTATATATTTTGTTAAACATTTATTATATATGGAGCCTTGGAGGCTCGTACCTTCCGGCTGGGGGTGTGAAGTCCGCCCCCTCTCCGTGTGTGGGTGGAATTTCCTAATACTCCACACTCCTCCCTCAGTCCAGAGACTTACAGTGAGGCTAACTGACAGTTGCCCATAAGAACCCTGTGATGGACTAGCAGCAAATGTCTGACAGAGTAGGTGGTTGGAATATAGATGGGTTTTAGAGCACAGGCAGAGCCGGTTAAGTTACAGCACAGAGTGTTATTTCTATTTCTTTGTTCTTAGTTCCATAACTAGTTGAACACAGCACACGAACAGACATGCTGGATGCGGTCACAGTGAGTCATGACAGGAGTCAGACAGGAACTTTGTAGATTTTCCTGTAGGACACTCCTGGCGGGCTGATTTGAGGCATTTCTGTTTTCCAGTAATTGTTCCTGGGTCTAAAGCTTTCAACTACAGGCTCTGGAGATCATAGATGGAACGGCCCATTTGACGTCTTTTAAATACTGATGTCCGATGATGTCGGAAGGGGGAGCAAATCAGATTCAGCTGAGACGTTTTGGTGGATTATGCTGGTCATGTTACACTGATTACTGAAGCGCACCTCAGTCCTCGTAACCCTGCCCCTGCCCGAATGTTTTCATTCCAACCCTACCTTAATCAGGCTTATAAAGTCCTTAACAGGATAATACTGAATGTGGCAGGTTGAAAGCCGTATGGGTTGAGTGAAAACAGGTAGGAACAGGATTGTCAACTATTGGATTAGCGAATGCAGTGTCTCTCATAAACTCACTTTATAGCTATCACATATCAATGGACAAAAAAGTGGGGCTGTTCAATACATGTCCCCCACTAAAGAGGTAAGGCAACATGCCTCCCAGTAATTTAAAGATGCTTCCTCAACCTCTGCAAGCAGTCCAGGTGCTTCCTTTGATAGCATTAATGAGGTTCAGGGGCAATTGTTTCAAGAACAAGGCCCTGGCCACATTTATTGTCTACTCTCCACATTTCACAGTGGGCAGCCTGTTTGTAAAGCTCTGCTTTCCATATGTGTAAAGCCCAAACTGGTTGACATTCAATGTCGGTGGCTTGCTGAGGGCTTTCTAAGGCTGCTCCATCAATAAACCATCAACTTAGCTGATGATAAGACTGTGACCCCAATGAAATGAGTTCATGAGGAGAGACCATCAAGACGTCAATTAAAAGGGTGTCCACTGTCCACTCAATGGCAAGATACAGTCACACCATGGATGTTCACGGCCCAAGTATGCTCAGTCGGACCCCAAAATGTGCATTCAATACTCCGGACTGGATTGGAGCCAGAATTTCTGCATTTGTCTAGATCCCGATTTCAATGGACTGTTGAAGTCTGCAAGCGGTGGCCGAGCTGCATGGCTCAGGACATGTTCGTGAATTACAGCGGACATGAACTCTTATCTTTTATAAATGGAATAATTTCACAATAATCAGACTCCCGGAAGGTTTTTCTAGCCATAACATAAATTATAAATTAATTTTGGTTTTCAAAAATGGTAACTTTTTTACATCATACCATGAAATCATATTCGCATGTTGGACTGTACTACGGTTTCTGAGAATGAGAGAAGTTTCCGGGTATAATGGTGTAATGAACATATATTTATATTAACAGTTATTACATGCATACTGTCCTAGAACACACTTAGTTCATCAGATCAGACCCTTTTCTACAGGGTTCAACATCACGGTTTGTACTGTGTTGTCTGCCTACGCATTTTACTGTAGTTTTTTTTATATTCATATTACAATGGTTGCCAGACAGATTTACAACTGTATTCTGCTGAACTTGCAGTTGGCAGGTAACAGATGACCTCACTGGAAACCCTACCTTGGCATAAACTTATATGTGACAGATGGTTCACTGGTATATCTGTTCCGTCGGTCGTCAATCAATTTTTATGTGATTTTGCGAATTCTTACATGCAGGTTGTGGCAAAGCGTATGACTAATTTACGGGCATCTCCCATGATTTACGCACGTACTACTGGGCTCAAAATAAATTTCCCAAAAAAAGGAGTTACGGCTATACGGTTAAACGCTGTGTTTATTTTGATATACAATTTGCGCTCTTTTAGAGGGAAAATGGCATCGTTTATAGGAAGCTGGATTTGGACCCGCAGTGCTGGAGATTAAATGTACGGATAGATTCCAAATAGGCCTAATAATAATTATAATGATGACCATTATTATCATCATCACTATTAAATAAGTAAAATAAATAAACGAACGGGTATATTACATGAAACGATTCGTTATAGGTGTCTGCTGAGAAATTTATCAATTAACTTTTACGGACCATAAGATACTGGTATCTGTTATAATGGCGCTGCGGACTGCTGGATATGACTGATAACGCAAGTACGAGAGGCTGGTTTAATGCTTCAGGGAAGTCGTTGTTCAACATTGTCGTAGATAAGTGGTCATTTGGCAAATACTCTGGATTTGAACTTGAGATGCTTGATTTTTACTTATTTTGTCAGTAGGCCTATAAGGCGAAAATAAACTGGCACTCATCTAGAAAAGTGAACTTTTGTGTTAACGAAATATTCTGCATTACTGTGCATACACAATAATACTATAGTACCATTACTATATATTTTTTCTATTTTATGCCGTCAAAAATGTATTTTTGTAATAGCTAAAACAGGGGTAACGTAATAACATTTCGTATTTCGTTATGTGGGAGGTGCTATATACATTAAATTAGTGTAATAAAAATACATTGATCCCCACAGATCGGTAGCTTGAAAATTACACTGATTGCGATATAATATAGCTATATACAACTCCATGGTCATATGCGAAGTAGTATTTCATGTTTCTGGTGTATTGCTGTCATTAAATTGCCTAAACCTGCAGATTCAGAAAATACCACAAAACATTTTTTAAAATTAAATGTTTCGAATTATGCCTAAATCAATGCCAGTGATTTAATCTGTTAATTGTAAAAAAAACAAACTCAAAACTTTTAGAGACAGAAACTCAAGCTTAGATTTTTCTGATTTCTTTACAAGGATATAACCCACATAACTGCCATACGTATAGCGTACGGTCACTCAGCTACAACGCGGGCCTTAGGAGAAGTAAATGGAAAAAAAATCTTGGCATGGTAAGAACTAATAAGGAGATATTCATGAAATACAGGAAAAACTTTTGTACAATAAAGGACATAAGTAATAAAAATAACATAGTACTTACTTTATATAAATGATCAAATTCTCGTTTCACAGAAACGTGCGGTTGCTATTAATTAGCTACAACATGTGGATGTATAATATATAATTTAGTCGTATTGTATGGGTATTTTATATTTTACGTGTTTTTCAATGTCATTGCTGTTGTCGGTGCTGTTTGTATGTGGATTTCTTGTCATTTTGCGAAAAAACATGATAAACATAAAGAAAAAAAATCTATTTTCAAATGCGTGGAAATCGCACATTTCTCTTTTCGTTCTTTCCTTTACTATATATATTTAAACTGCGATGCGTAATGTTACAATTGCTGTTTAAGGTTTCTCTAGGAGAAAAAAAATAGTTCTTATATTTAACATGTCACGATATTATATTTGTCGGTAGGCCAAATTACAGACTACTGGCTATTCATAAACAGCATTATTATCTGTTTAAAATGGTTACTGAAATACTGTATAATATATGCGTGTTAAGTGCATATTTTCGAAAAAAAAAAATCGAAAAAAACTTTGCATGTAATCCTTCTCTGTTGTGCAATCGTCACAAGATGCCTGGTAACGGGAGATGGTGGGTTTATTTAAACATATTAGCGTTCGGGCAGGCACGCGGGGCCATCCATCTAATGCTGTCCTAAACGAAGCCAGGCGTGGAAATGAATTTGTTCATTCACATAAAACATTTCACCCACTGCCTAGTTATTGGCATCGGGCGTATAGAACATCACGGATTTCTAAGAATATGACGGCCGGTATTGAAAGCGGTATTCAGATATGCAATATAATGAAATCTTGCATGAAATGGCTAATAATTAAATGGATTTCAGGAGAGAGCACGATATCCGCATTGGGGGCAAGACGGCTGTTCGACTAGGCAAAAACATTACGATATCGATACAATATCTGACTGACAATTTAATTTTTAGGACACATTTAAATAATAATAATAATAATAATAATAATAATAATAATTAATAATAATAATAATTTTGGTTTACATAAAGCAGTGGGCATAGTCTGCGTGTAAAAATTCTACGTTCCCTAGCAATTTCTTGTGATTCATTGATTTGTCTACAAAGCCCTTAAATCAAACACCTGCAATAATACCAAACGCTGAATATGTTTATTTTCTACTTAAGTAATGAAAAGGCATAGCTTTCATTAGTTATAAAGCAAACCAGGTTAAACTGAACTATTTAATTGGGCAATAAATATAAATAATTGAGAATCCAGCTAAATTAACCAAAATTACCCTATTAAATAAACAGTTTGTCATTTGTTGATTTATAATCATTCAAAGCTCTCCTAAGTATTCCAGCATATCTCTGTAGTGCAGACATGAAGTCGCATGAATAATCAAAATTCAACAGTTGACTTCTAAATTCCAAATTTGTAGATTAGGTTAAATACAACAAGAAACCCAATTAAAATGACAGATGATGCATCGTGAAACCTACCTTTTCAGTTTCAGAGAATACATTTTCGCATTTTTCTCGTTAATAAGATGAGATTTCTCAGAATTCACAATGCTGTCCATGATCACGCAGCCTGTCTATATAGGAACTGAGAGGTAAATAACTATTGATATGTACAAAACGTATTGTGTTTCACAAGAAGAGAAATGTAGTTTTTATATTAAATAATATATAGTCGTACAAGCCATCCCAGTTGACGAAAAAATATATCCTTTACAGAAGCATGCTTCAGGTTAAAACGGATTAAAGAGACACCGTCTCAGCGATCCCCCTCTTGTATTTTGGAGAACGAAGGAACTTGAATGAGTGAACGGGTTTTGATGCAGCTGGAAATTACAGCAGTCTATTTAAAGGTGGCATGTCTTAAAACGTCCTCCGACCAAAAAAGCGTTACATTTATGGTATGTCCCTTTAATGAAGTGCAAGGCACCGAAATATTATCATTCACGTCTTGAATGGCCTAAGTAGACTGCTCTCAGTTCCATGTACTGTATATGCTACGCATCACACCTATGGATTCATATTAAGTGAATCACATAGTTAGGTAAGTATTCAGATTTTTTTTCTCCGTTAAACTTAACAAAACTACACCTACATTTATACCGTCATTTTACAACTTGTATAGTTGTAGAATATTCCGAAAAAATAAGAATTCAAATAAGATTTAAAAAATTATTTTACAACTTGTATAGTTGTAAAATATTCCGAAAAAATAAGAATTCAAATAAGATTTAAAAAATAATTTTCCTTCAGGAAAAAGCAACTATTCCTGCCTACACGGAATAATACAAGAGTGAACATGTTAGATTTTAGCCAGTATTCCGAGAGAAAACGTTTTACACAAGTCCCTGTATTTTCCAAATCCAATAGAGCAATATGTAATGTCATTGTTGTTTGGTTACTAATAAAAGAAGCCCTTATTTCAGGTAGGCAAATAAATAGCGCCGACCCGTTGTGAACAACATTAACCAGAATGCACTGCGGCGCGTGGGCCAGATGCACGCTTGTTGGTACGTGTTTTCGCGGTAAAGGACCAAGAGATTGAAAGATGGCAGTGAGTATAAACGAAGTGGAAGCTGAGATGCAACAAAGGGAAGAAGGGGAGGAAGATGATCGTTCAATAACCAGGTCTTTCAGGTAATAGGCGACGGTGCGTGTGAGTGCATCCCATAACATCTGAGATGATTTTTGCCACCCGGTAAAGCAGGACATTTTTGTGTCTCGGTGACGACTGACACGTAGCTATGCAGCTAGTTAGCTGGGCAGTAAGCCGTTAAACAATATTAAAAGAAGGCAGTGCATTTTGTTATATTTTTTAATGTAGATCACATTTGTATAGTAAACGCTCAGGGTATAGGTTAGTTTTGTAGTGTAGTTTCTCAGTGGTGTGTGACATCACTTATGACAATAGGTGTCGTTTTGGGGCACCGGTCGTTTCTGTCTTTAAATGAGGATTTATTCAGTTAGACGATTGTACTAAATAGTTATATATTTTGACATAACTGCCCAATATTCATGGAAAAAAGCTTGGTTGTTTTGATTTTGCTGACGCTGTGGCGACATGGCTTTTTGCAGTAGCTAAGTGACCAAGGTAGTGTTTTATTTCTGTAGTTAATTGTAGTTTTAATAGTACCTAAATGCGTCAAATTCAAAATTGTATGTTATGACTTGTAGTTTCCTGGTACTGTCCAATGCGACTGAGGATTTGTTAATCTTGTAATATTAATCTAATCTCCAAAAACTACATTTGCACGTGTGTAGCTTTCAGCGCTTGTTACGTTGCGGGTTTTCATTGTCTTGCTGAAATGTTTCGTTGTCTTGCTGTGAGATGTAGTGTTCAGGAAAATTCAGTATGATTTGAATGCTGGATATTTTTTTGAGTCTTCGGCTAGATTTCTATATATGTATATTTTTTCTTTTGGTGAGATGAGGGTATAATGGGAATGCAATGGTGCTTAACTTTGTGTCTGCAACCAGGTGATGATAGCCTTACTCACGTGAGTGGCAGCCCTGGTCTGGGTGGCCGTGTGTTTTCCTGGATGGAGCTGAAAGGTTTGCTCCCATCCCTCAGACACACGGACAGGCAACTCTGTGGACCGCTACATTCGAGGGCCTTTCGAGCATGAGGGTCTCTCCCTGTCAGCTGGCCATAGGACAGACTTCTTCATAATACTCTCCATCTCCCAGGGTTACCCAGGGCAGCCGTGAGCTTATAAGGCATGTCTGATGGCTTTTTGTGAGTGATGTTAGGAATTTGTGTGTGAAGGATTAATGTGGGGTGAAAATGCTGGCTTCCTGTTCCCGTTTTTCCACTTCTCCATTATACTCCAGTGGCAGTGGAGAGGATTCTTTGGATGGCCTCCTGAACCGTCAGTGTCCCCTCACTCCCTCGTTGTCGCCACGGAAACGCTCAACTGGCCAGAGCAAGACAGAACCTCCCCTGTTGAGGACCAATAAGAGGACCATCTACACTGCAGGACGCCCCCCCTGGTACAATGTTACAGGAACCACCTTTAAGGAGGCCTTTGTCATTGGTACGACCCTGAGAGGCCCTGGGGTGTTAACTCACAGGCCACACTATGGATAGAACACATGAAATAGGCCTGATGCCTCTTTACGTTCCCTGAATGTTCTTACAACGTTGTGTAGCTCCTGTTCCAGTCAGCTCCTTGACAGCATGTATGTTTGTAATGTGCATTTGCCTCACTTGTATGTCGCTTTGTACAAATGTGTGCTAAATATTAACGATGTAAATAAAATCTTTGGGAAATCATGGGAGGGTAGGTTAATTATTTACCCAACATGACCTACGAAGCCATTTATGCAGCAATATACAGATTTATTGAAGCCGTTGTAGGAGAACCTTCTTAAGAGCACAACAGTAGTACCCTTGGTCTTGACTCTACGTGATGCGTGTCCTGCATTCCAGTGTAGAGGGACTTTCATTAGTGTCCATAATGCGGGTATTCCGTTCTGTTGGCGCCATGTTAAAGTTACCCCATGTCTCCCCCTTGTGGTGGAGCGAAGTACTTGCCGCTGACTGTAGAGGCAGGTCAGTGGGGCTCTGTCCCTGCAGGCCTGTGAAGACAGTTATGGGAACCCAGATCTCAGTGGTTACTCATTAGTATGCAGCCAGTTATTTTCAAAGGGCTTGCCTGGCGGGTCGCAGTTTCACACTTGGGTGTGCGGTGGTTTGATTATACCCATAAAAGACCCTCCCTCTGCAGTCCTATGTATGATGGAAATGGGCAACAAATGCACTCGAGTGGAATAATCAGCCTGTATGAAAGGTCAGAAACAAGGAGAACTGGGAAGTGTGTGCGGGACGGGTTCACTTAGGAGGAGAATGCGGACACCTAGTGTACAGTCGGCACCGACTGGTTCCCACTGGTTTGGGGAAGACATATCGTGGCAGACATTTGACGTTGTTCAGAATATCATTACGCTGCATGTTTTTTTACACACTCGTCACATATTAATCTCTAAGTTTGTTGTATCACATTTTATATGTTTCGTGAAATGTGCTGCCCTGTTCGGTCCTGAGGCAGGGGCACCGTTTGTGGGTGTGTATTGTATTATTTGTCAACTCCGGTCATTAATGCCAGTTTTCTTCTGTTTGCGGCGCTTGGTTTCTCACTATTTTTCAAGTCGTATTGAGTGGACGTTCGTGAGTTGGGTCGGTGGCATGATGCAGAGGTAATGCAAGGTTGCTATGCATCTGTCCTTGTGTTTCACAGGGCTGTGTGGTGGCAGCGCTTCTGGGAAAACCACCGTGGCCAACAAGATCATCGAGGCGCTGGACGTTCCCTGGGTGGTGCTGCTGTCCATGGAGTCCTTCTACAAGGTTAGCTGGCACACAGCCACAGTGCCCACCCATAGTGCCCGCCAGGGGCCACTTTTCTGGTAGACGTGTTTAGGCAACTTCAGCCAAACAACAAGTGTGAACAAACAGTATCTGTAACCCATCTGATGCTGCGTTTGTTTGATATGGAGCCCAGCGGCTGTTCGATCAGGTTCTCTTGACAGACAGGAGGCACGTTCAAAAGGCACCTCAACTTTTCTCCTGTTGTTCCTCTAGGTCCTGACCAAAGAAGACCAGGAGCTGGCGGCCGGGAGTGAGTACAACTTTGACCACCCGGATGCCTTTGACTTTGAGCTGCTGGTGAGCGTGTTGAGGAAACTCAAGAAGGGGAAGAGCGTCAAAGTGCCCGTGTACGACTTCACCTCCCACAGTCGGCGGAAGGAGTGGGTGAGATATCTTGTGGAGCCAGAGCATGATGGGAAATGACCTCTGACCTCCCTGAAAGAAATCTACCCTTGCAAACTGCTTCATCTCTTGCTTCAACTCTTCATGCTCTTGGGCCTAATCTCCAGAACAGAGTGCTGTGCAGCTCAGGGCTACCTCAAACAACCCAGCGGTCCGAGAAGCTATTTATTTTTTTTTCTTTTTCATTTCTTGCTCTGGAAATTCTTTGATGGCTGTAGGCTCCTTAGGCATTGAACTTACCGTTCTGTCAGAAGTTGCAGCATAGAAAGGTTAATTTAGTTGTTGAGCTAATGCGATAAATAAATACAGACAGTGCCTTGAATGGAGACCTTGACAAACAGCGATGGGTGCGAGGCTTTTAAAAGCTGAGCACGGTGTGGGTTTTGGAGTGAGGGACGTGGACCTGTGACCTGGTGAAATCCGTGGTGGCGGCAGCATGGGCAATCCTTGGGGCCGCCAGTTCTCCTGGGACAGAAGGCAATTTCACGGCTGAAGGAAATGGAGCATTTCAGCCTGAAACTCAATGCGCTTCTTACCCTTGGCTTAGTAATTCTGGTGGAGCTGAAACAAAAGCCCACTAGCCGTTTAGTTTAGTGTTTTTGGTGTGTTGCATGTGTTGGGGTGAGTTCCAGTCCTCAAAGAAGCCTCTATAAATATTTAGTTTTGTTGCCTATCTTTGTAGCTTCTTAGTTTCCCTATCGTTGTGTATGGGTTCTCATTAATGACCTCTGTCTTTTGCAGAAGACCGTCTATGGGGCTAATGTCGTCATCTTCGAAGGGATCTTGGCATTTGCCAACAAGGAGCTGCTAAAGGTATGAGTGTCTCTGAAGTGTGGCATGCATTGGCTTCCTTGACCTGTAGGGGGTGCTTGTGAGTTTCAGCATTGTCATCAACCACAATGATAGCCCTGTTTCGGAATGACATTTATCGTTGGCTGGTAATCAGTGTCCTGCTTGGGTTTTGTGGAATGTTCCCCCTCTGTGACATAAATTAGTAAATAAAAATGGCTCGATGATACCACATCATGACTGTATGGCGCATGCACAATAATCTCCAGGGCTTTAGATGACGGGTGTAAACTGTACGGACATTTACATACACCCACAATTTGCTAAGCAGATTAGTAGTATGCATGAAATATTAATGTCAGGCATATTGTGAACCCCAAATGTTAATGTGTAGAAATTCTGTGCGTGCGTGCGTGCGTGCGCGCGAGCGAGCGAGCGAGTGATTCATAAGGCCACTACCGAACATTGTCTTCTGGGTTTTCAGACTCTTAAAATTCCATTCTCGTATTTCTGCTCTCTGCACGGTGAGCTTTGACTGGTCGGCAGCACAGTGGGGCTGTTTTAATCCTGCGCCATGGTTTCCGGTCCGGGGTCTTGCCGCCTGTCCTCTCGCTTTCTGTAAATATTTGCCCTTGCTTCCCAAGGCTGTTAACTAGAAGTTGTGACGACTTGTTTGCTGAAGACGGCTGTTTGGACAGGATGAAGCCCAGGTGTTACAAGCCAGATGCTTTGCCTTAGACCGAATTAGTCCATTTTAATTTGTTTATATTACTTGAGTTTGTTCTGTATACCCCCTAGGGACCAACAGGGAAGTATATTTCACGCAGAGAGACATCTAGTTAATGAACAGTAAAATGTGTGAATATACGTGTACATGTACCTTGGACAGTTAATTATTCCTGCTTTTAATTTTGAAGTGAGGACCACGGCAAGGT
The DNA here is from genome assembly GCA_026776945.1 of Isichthys henryi. NCBI lineage: Eukaryota > Metazoa > Chordata > Actinopteri > Osteoglossiformes > Mormyridae > Isichthys > Isichthys henryi. Next base: position 6,810,086 of record JAODJX010000041.1, read on the forward strand.
GGCCTGGCTGTGGATCCATACTGACACCCACCATCACAGTATGCATTTGAAAGTTTACCCCCCCCCACCCTAATCTAGCCCACAACTGATCTGCCCAACTGCAGAATTACATCACCCATTCTCTCCATTCGCTGAGGCCATCGTGGCGTACAGCCTTCCCTGGGAGGGCCCAGGGGTGAAAAGTTCAGGTTCAGAAAGTACAAATCCGGACCTAGATTTTGTGTCAACCAACCAGCTGAGTACTCTGTCACTATGACTCTTCATACTCAATTGGTTGAAACAAAACCTTGATCTGGATTTGTACTTTCTGGACCTGAACTTTTCACCTCTGGGAAGGTCTGGCTTAGGGCCTCTTGTTCTGTAATTCCATCTCTCAGGGGCAGAGCGGTGGGGGTTGTATGTAGTACTGGTGCTGGCATTCTGTGTTAGAACTTTGTGCCAGCTTCTTAATGAAAGTGGTGGGTATTGTAAAGCTTCTCGGACAGGTTTTGAACATTAGGTAAGCTGCAGTATCTGTTTCCATCAATGATCTGGACCCCAGCTCCTTCCTGTGACCTGCCTGCATTCCTGGATCAGTACAGATCGCTCTCCTGCCCTTCGCTAGCAGATGCCCAGCCACCCTCAACCACTGAGCAGCATGTGCAGGTGGCATCCCTCAGTGCCAGCTGAGGCAACATTTAGTGTCCCCCTGAACTCGGCACTCAGATGGGGGTGGATAAGTGACCTTTGACTTGTGATGTCATCCCCTCTCCCTACCTCAAGCTACTGGACATGAAGGTGTTTGTGGATACGGACTCGGACATCCGGCTGGTCCGTCGCCTGAAGAGGAACATCACGGAGCGAGGGCGCGACATCGCCGGGGTCATCAAGCAGTACAACAAGTTCGTGAAGCCAGCCTTTGAGCAATACATCGAGCCCACAGTGCAGCTGGCCGACATTGTGGTTCCCAGGGGTGAGTGACCCAGGGTGAGACAGACCTGCGGGGGCCAGGGTCATGGCGGCTGCATTACACCTTAGTAACAAAGGTAAATTCTACTGCTTGGGCATGATTATTGAATGTGATGATAGCTGGTCGTGTATCCTCACGTCTGCAGGTGACACACACTGTAATACTTACGTTTAGGAGCATTAATCTAGTCCAGACACCAGTGTTTAGTATCAGGTGATGTGAAAGTGGGGCCACGTGTGTATTAGACGTAATACACACACACACGGTGTTAAAGCAGCAGTGCATGTTCACAGGAGGGGAGAACTTTGTGGCCCTGGATCTGATCGTACAGCACGTGCACAGTCAGCTGGAGAAGGTACGTAGGGTGCGGAGTCTCATAAGGCGGGGTGCTTGTGTGTCGCAGCTTGGTTTCCTGGTCTTTGTGCTGGAGCCCCCCCCCCCCCAGCATGCAAAAACCAGTCTTGAGTAATTGGCTTTACTTGTGCTAATAACGAAACGCTTGCCTGAAAATGTACATCGACTGGCTTAGCCATTCATCATGTTCTGCGAGTTGAAATATCAGTGTGATCTGAGCTGCTTTGGCGGAGCTCGTTCACAGACGGGTTCGCTGGAACTAATTTGTTTTTTTCTGTTAATGAGTTTGTTTTTTTTGCCTTGGATCCCTGACAGTATAATCAGCTGAAACGTGTTCAAATTTTGGTGCTACGGTTAAAAATTAGGTTCTTGAACGTTTGTGTTTTTTTTTCCAACGCATCAGCAAAACTTAAATGTAAGAAATTGTTGTTAACCACTGAGTAGCATATTGAACGAAAAGCTACATGTTCAACCTCTAAGACCAGGGTTGTGGGACTGTATTTTCATAGATGCTTTTATCATAAGCGGCCTTGATATCTGCAGAAAAATGTTCCGTTGCATGTCTGACGCCTACATATCCATAAACCAACTGGGTCGCTTTGGATAAATGCATCAGTCAGATTAGATGAGGGGGCAGAAATGTTTGTCTTAGCACCTGTTCACTGTCAGTGGTGTGAATGAAGCACTGCATCGCAGTACCAGAAGTACCCGATGACAGTAATGAAGCGCTGCATCGTAGTACCCGATGACAGCAATGAAGCACTGCATCACATTACCAGAAGTACCCGTTGATAGTAATGAAGTAGTACCCGATGACGGTGATGAAGCGCTGCCTCGTAGTACCCGATGACGGCGATGAAGCGCTGCCTCGTAGTACCCGATGACGGCGATGAAGCGCTGCCTCGTAGTACCCGATGACGGCGATGAAGCATGCCTGGTCACTGCAGAGGGCTAGGCTGCTGTGCTTGTTCACCTGCAGCGTCATTGATGTCATGAAATGTGAGATTGACTGGTGGCTCTCAGCCCATGTGGATACACCTTCCTGGCACTGGGCTCATGTTCTGGAAGTGTGCTTTAGCTGAGAGAGAAATAACCTCTCAAAATCCTTTTTCTGTTCCCCCAGAATTCATGTTTACTTTGTTGCGGCTTATGCCACTGTTTAGGTACCGAATCACGTAGCAAATCTGATGCATGAAATTGGCTTCAGTTTTCAAGCTGAATATCTGCCAAATGGTGCGTATACACATGGGATTATAGAGAAGCTGTCGGCAAGAAACCTTATGAACATGACCTTTCCGTTGTGATCCATGGCAAAAAGCTAAAGGTGCTGCCACAGCCTAACATCACCCGCCCTCCAGGGGTTGCTGGTCTGGCTTGCCATTTGGAACGACACATTCCAGCAGTCACGTGATTTTTTTTTTTTTTCTCTCTCTCTCTCTCTCTTCTCTCCTCCCTGTCTAACTGTAACGGCACGTTTGCTAAACCCTGACCTGAATGCACTCTTAACCGCATCAGCGCGAGATCACCATGAGGTATGACTGCCCATGTGTTGTCGTTCCCTTCAGTGTGTAAGCAGGAGAGAGCGGGCAGGACGACACTGGGACGGGTGTGCAGGCCGGCCTGTTAGGGCGATTTTTTTTATTTTATATATTTTTTTTTGGCCCGCAGTTTTGTCAGCGAGGCCCAAAACGCCTTTAATTTGGCCGTGCAGGTTGCTGTTCCTTGCATCCCTGTGTCTGTGCTCGAGCGGCATGTGTAGCGGAGAGGCTGGCCAATACTGTGCTGGTGGGTGTCAGCATGGATCCACGGCCAAGCCGCCTTCCTGTGGTCCTCACTTTGAAGTACCTTTAGTTTACCTTTCAGCTGACAGCTAGCTGTCCTTTTTATTCATATTTTTAGTCTCTCTTTTTTCTCTATTGGGGGGGGATTAAGGCTGTGATGGGTGTCTGGTTCAGCCAGCTTCTTTGGCCACGGGAAGGTATTTATCAGGGTTTGACACCCCCGGTCATCAGCATGGGCCCATCTCTCACACACACACTGCTCTCTGTGGCCTCCTATCGGTGCTGCCGTCTAACTCTGATGTCTCTTCTTTCCCTCTTTGTCCCCTCGTCTTTGTCATCACTTGTCAAATGAATATGTGTCACCTTCTCCAGAGGAAACTCCGCTGGGATATGTGAGGATAAACCCCTGCATCCTTTTGGTTTCTGTGCCTCTCTAACCTTCGCCCAGGACCCCTTTCCTTTCGTCCTCGTCGCTTGCCTTTCGCTTTTGTTTTTTTGTCTTAAGCACTAGCTTTCTTAGAGAGGCAAATGAGCGATTAGCATTTGCTAAGCCATGTCTTTGTTGGCAACAAGAATGCGGCCGGTAGCCGCCGGCTTTCTGACTGTCCGCGTTACGGAATGTACGTTACGGTGGGAAATGGCGCGGCGGTGAAGTACGAAATCAGTTTTTGGCCCAAATCGTCAATCCAGAAATCTGCTTGCCGTGTAATTAGCATCACGCCCCAAGTCTGGTCCAGTTTCCTGTAGGATCTCCAGGCTTCTCAATCTGGTTCCTGGTGGCCCTTTGGCACCTTGACCCCAGGCTCTGAAGACCCTTGACCATTGTTGTTGCCAGCCTGTCTGCACTAACCCTAGCTGGCTCGGGGGGGGGGGGGGGGGGGGGGGGGGGGGGGGGGGGGGGGGGGGGGGGGGGGGGGGGGGGGGGGGGGGGGG
>JAODJX010000041.1:6814202-6825219 GCA_026776945.1 Isichthys henryi
ACTACCCCGCCCCCCCCGTCTCACGGCCTTCAAGTGCTTTTTTTGCTGCTTACGTGCTCTCTCGTGTTTTAACTTGAAGAGGTTTTGCTCTGACTCTCCACCATCCGCTACCCATCCCCTCCCCCCCCCAGATCCGCCCTGGCTTCCGCCCACCAAGGGCAGCCTTTGCCTGCCACTCTAAGCGTGATGGAAAGCACGCCTCAGGTGCGAGGAATGCACACCATAATCAGGTACCACGCCCCACCGCCACCAAATTAAACCATCATCTCCGCAAGTCGTGCGTTTCAAGGGGCGTGATTCCAGTTGGGCCATTCGGACCCAACAGCCCGCCGGATACCCTGGTGCGTGATGGCGCCCTCTTCTGCTTTTCTCAGGAATAAGGACACGAATCGGGACGAGTTTATTTTCTACTCCAAGAGATTAATGCGGCTCCTGATCGAACACGCCCTGTCCTTCCTGCCACTGGAGGTGAGTCTGTAATCATGTCTCTGTGTTAGTCTCCTCCAGTCCGGCACTGGCCGGGTAGCAGACAAAGACGACACCATCATGCCAGTGAAACTCCTCCTTTTTCTGCATGTGACTTTAGCAGCGGCTTGACGTTTTTTTCTGTGCCCAGGAAATAAACGCAGTTGTGTGACTCACCCATTCTCTGCTCTCCCCCTCCAGACAGTGTCCGTGGAAACACCCCAAGGAAGCATTTATGAGGGGAAGAGACTCGGTGGCAAAAGGGTAGGCTTCCCCTACCGACGCTTGAAGGGGGAGGATTCGTGGGTGCGGACGGGCCGTCGCTGTTTGGCCTGATAACACTGTGTGCTTGTCTGCAGATCGCAGGCGTGTCCATCCTCAGGGCCGGCGAGACCATGGAACAGGCCCTGACCGCCGTATGCAAAGACATCCGGCTGGGGAAGATCCTCATTCAGACCAACCACGACACGGGCGAGCCTGAGGTGCCGTGTGACCTGTGACATCACCTAGGAGCTCTGCACCTGAATTAATTAATAGCCAAACATTCTGCTGTACAAATGAGTAAGGCAGGGATATACCTGCTATACCTAAGATAATTCCCTTAAGTGGTTAAGTAAGGTGTAAAATATTGTTCTTTTTTTAATTATTTAAATTAAATGTATTAGATAATAAACTGGAATGGTATTATTTTTGGGTACCTTTGGGATACATAGCTGAGAGGTTATGTAGGTTATGCTCGTTTGCTCATGGGAGGGACCGCTTGGCGATGGCGAATGTGGATCCTTTACCGTTGCGCCCCCTGCTGTACTCCTCTTGTTAATGCTGCTGTTTATGTTCCAGCTTCACTACCTGCGTCTCCCTAAGGACATCAGTGAGGACTACGTGATCCTGATGGACAGCACAGTGTCCACGGGGGCTGCGGCCCTCATGGCTGTCAGGGTCCTGCTGGTACGCCCCAAACGTCATCGTGGGGAGGGGGGCACTGACAGGCTCAGCCGTCGTCCCATTAGTTACCTTCAGTTCTTATTAGGGTGAACCTGCCAGTGACTGACAGCGTAATCAAAGCCTCGTGTATCCTGTCAGTACTGGGACATTATGGGAGAGGGGGGGCTTGTCGTAACCCCAGTGAAAGGCTGGATGATTCATGCTTCTTGGTAGAAATCGAACACACCTTTTACTGAAACGAGAAAGGAAATGAAGTTCTGTCAGGCGATGCCCAGGCCTTGCTGAGGGGTGTGTGACACGCACTCTCTTCCTCCTGGAAGAGCCCTGCCGATCGGGGAGATACCGATCTTCCACCTTATTGTTATGTAGAAGTAACTAATGGTGTCTTCCAGCCAGTTCTATGAAGCTCAGTAGCTAGAATCTGTCTAGTGTTGTCGCCCAGTAGGACATCTGTCATCGATGACTGGGATTGAGAGATGGAGGAGACCTAGTCCAAGATGCACCACCTGCCCGGTGACGCATGTTCCTTCCCTCCTCCTCTGCAGGACCACGATGTGCAGGAGGACAAGATCTTCCTGCTGTCGCTGCTGATGGCGGAGATGGGCGTCCACTCCGTGGCCTATGCCTTCCCCAAGGTGCGCATCATCACCACGGCTGTGGACAAGAAGGTCAACGACGAGTTCCACATCATCCCAGGGATTGGTGAGAGCGAACTGCACGTTTGAGAGCAACAGCTTCCTCTGCAGATATTTGCGTTACCTGTAGCCAAATCGAACAAATTACAGGTACAATACTGTGCAGAAGTCTTGGGCAGTCAAAGGAAATTCTTGGAACCGTTTTTGCTCAGAACGAAAAATGCGATTTAGCATTATGACATGCAAATTAAGAGTGACACAACAAAAACAAATAGGATTTTTTTTTTTAAATCTTCTAAAAAAAATACTGATTTCTTGTCGGATGGTTAGATGAACACCGTTTCAGTTCCCAAAACTCTCCTCAGGGGCACCTCAGCTATTCCATGTATCTGTTTCATTTCACATCCAGCTCAATTCATTATCTAAATTAGTGAGTCAATCAGGTATTGATTGGATATAGGAGGTGCGCTGGTGATCAGGTAAAGAAATGCATGGGTGTGTCGGACGTTTGCCGCAGTTCCTGGGGTGACTTTAGGAGACGTTTAGGAATGACTGAGCTGACACACTGTAACGCATCATAGTTTTACACCAACATGACGATCATTTTAAGATCGTTTTCTTTGACTGGCTAAGACTTTTGCAAAGCACCACAGTATATAGCAAACTCACGAGCTGCTTGTTTTCTGTAGGGAACTTCGGAGATCGTTACTTTGGGACGGATGCTCCCTCTGACTGGTATGAGACTGACGAGGGCATGGACCACTGAGGATGCACCCTTCCCCTGCCCCGTTTGTGCCCCGTGACAGATCTCCGCCCCCGGCCGCCCTGCCCGTCCCCCCTCCACAGCCCGGACAGCTTGGTGCAACCCTTCGCTCCAAAGAGGGGTTTAGCTTCTCACTCGACCGTAGGATTCTGGTGGACTGACCTCTGCATGACTGACTGACTTTAGTTCTTTGGGTTTATCTCCAGTTTAGATGCAGGCTGCAAACCCCTGCTGCAGTCTCAGAAGGAGCTGCTCTGGTCTTGAAGGTCCTTGGTCTGCCCACCACCCGATTAGAGGTCTTTCATGTCTGACCCCTGATTTTGAGTTCAGCAGCTCCACTGATTCCCAGCGGCTCTGTGCATATGGATGTGCTGGGGGTGGGCGACAGTCTGCTTCTTGGGCGTTTAATTTTTCTCCACTGCTACTCCACTGTAATATAGTAGATTGACTTTGCTAGCAGGCATATAGGGGAGATGTTACAATGGTTTTATGGGGTTTCAGGGTAGGTTTGGAAAACGGAGCCCGGCTGTGATTTTGCAGGAGGTGTGACGAGACTGTCCTGTAGGTGGCGCTGTGTAAATACGCCATGATACAAGGATCTTTGATGTGAGGAGCGGGTGTCAGTGGAGGCCTTGTTGGTGTGTACTGTAAAATAAATTATCCATTTAAAATGCGTCTACCCAGCTGAAGACTTTGCCCATTCAATCCTGGTTTTATTTCAGAATTATTCCTATGGTTTAAAGAAAGGGCATCTTGGATAATCTTTTTGTAAAAGGGACTGCTGTGGTTTGGGGGGGGTGGATAACTGGATGTGCAGTGAAAATGGTATTGAGAGCCAGAGAACCTGTGGCTTAGGGTTCTCTGTCTTTGTGTTCCAGCCGAAGCGTTCCAGTGTTTAGGTGTATGGACGTCCACTTTACACCCAATTTTCTGGGTTAACATACTTGAATGACACTTCTGCTTAAGTTATTTACCCTGTTCATTTAATGATCAGGGCTGTCTGTACTCTGACTGACTGTATTCTGGGTGTTGCCGTGTCTTGGTGTATACCGTCTTTAAAGAGAGCAGTCTCTTCATAGCCTGAAACTTGAATCCCAGGTTGGTAAGATCAGCAATAGTGAGGTGCAGTGGGTCTTGACTCGCAGCCAGGACAACCATGCGTTCAGGTGCTGGATGGAGCCGCAGCTGGCTTCATATCAGGATGTGCTTTATAGCATCTGACTCAGAAAGCGCGCCCGACGTTTGGTGCCTGTGTTGGGTGTTAACAAGCCCCGGCAGTGGCACTAAACATGAGCTAGATATTTCTTCTTTTTTTTTTTGATTATGTCCAAAGGTCAGACATAATCCAACACACGGTCTATCTTTTGGACTGCTGGTTGGTTTATGTTTCCCTGTAAGTGCTTTTGTGTTTTAATCAAGTCTGGGCCTTAAAAGTCTTTTTCAGAGGAGAACCTGTCAATTATAACTTGGTCCCGGTGAAAAGCAAGCAGCTTGTTCATCGCAGTTTGAGGTGTTCAGATTGGTTTTCGCGCGTTTTTTTCCCTGAATGAGATGGTCACCATTGTAAACCAGAGTGCTGATGGTACCGCAGATTGTCCTGCTTACCAATTACTACGCATCCCGCCTTTAATTTGAACTACTTGATATTGTGAGCGTACTAGTTTTTTTGAACCACTTAAAAATACGGTACAAACACTCATTTTGTGGATAGTTTCTCCCGTTATGTAAATCACTGCCATGAATAGTTTATAGACTGCGTTAATATTTGTGGAGTGGCGTTAAAGGGACTACAGCCTGTGAATGTGACGAAATGACATTTTTAAAGCTAAAAATGCCAAGTTTTTTATGCCTCGTTCATTTTAGAATAGGTTAACGGCTGCTTTGACCAAAAATTAAGCTGCAAGTGAACTTGAATACTGACACATCACGACGTTATCGTTGTAAGAGGTTTTGTTTACTCTCTGCTTAAAGCGATTTTTATTGGTGATAGTTTGATCATTTTGCGTCTACATGAGTAAAATAAATATCATACAAACACACATTTGGCGTCCTTGATTTAATCTGAGACTTTGGGTTCTCTTCGTATTTTGTTAGAACTTTATATATAGTCAATTTTGTAAAAAATAAATTACTTAATGGCTCAAGACGACGCTCGTAGGTGACTTGTTTAACGAGCCTGAGAGAAACATTATTTCTACCTGTCTGAAAGCACAGCCCGTTACACGGATTTATTAACATTATTGTGTAGGTTTTATGATCCACTGTGATCGAATACCGTAATTAGCAATTACTCAGCCTGGTTTGAATGTGTGCTGGAAGTAAATCTCTGCATTAACACGCGGGCTATAGGTTTGCTAGTAACGCTACAAGAAATAATCAAATAACGTGTATTTTGGAATGCAGGTGCTTTTTTTTAAAAAAAAAAAAATTAGCTTCCTGTCGTAACTGGCCTTCCAGATCCTGCAGACGTTTGATAGGGAAAGATCGGGGGACCTGGCTGGCCACTGGAGGACCTCAACATGACCCAGGCAGACCATGCATAGACACATGTGCCGTATGTCGCACAAGACTACCAAGGTGCTGTCTCAGGAGGTCATGTGGACGCAGGATGTCACTGACGTAGCGCTGTGCCGTCCCCGGAATCACTATAGGAGATGACCTGAAGTCATTCCCTATGGCTCCCTACAGCATGATGCCAGGAGTAACGCCGGTGTGTCTTTCCACAACATTTGGTAGGATTAGTCCTCTCCCCTCACCACTGCCATACGCGCACATGACAGTCATCCGTAGTAATGCAGAACCGAGATTCATTGCTGAACATGGTAGGATGCCACTCGTCATCAGTCCATGCTTCCCCGTTACGGCACCACTCCAAACGCAGCCGTCTCTGCGCTGGTATTAACGGCAGCCTACGCATGGGACGGTGAACCCATAGTCTGGTTGATGCCATTTGTCGAGACACGGTGCGGGATGACACGGGGTGTTGTAGAGATTCCAATACCTGTGTCCGGATGGCAGGCGCATATGTCATGGGGTTCTGTAATGCTTGGCGCAGAATACGACAATCCTGCCTTGGTGTGGTCTGTCTTGTGGGACCAGAACCTTCACGACGTGGGTGGGTGCCGTCACGTGCCGACTGGTTCCAACATCGGGCGAGTGTGACATTTGCATGTCGAGCAATTGCATGATACGGCCACCCGGCCTCATTCAAACCCACAAGGCGACCCCAATGAAACTCTGTCAAGTGCTGCTAATGCTGTCTAATGCGTCTACGAGGCATCCTCTGTGTCTCGCTACTAGATGCGCCAGCTCTTTGCAAGTCGAATCATTTGCATATCCATTGCTGGTATGCCCTTGTACCAAATTACATCCAATCGGACCATTACTCCTGGGTGCTGAACGTTTTTTGTCACTGAGTGAATATAATATGATTAATAATATATACATGCACACACAACGGTTTGCCAAAGTATTCAGCCATCAAAGATTTGCCTGAATCACAAATGATATTACTTCTGTCGGTATTTTTATTGCAAACTCGGTCTCTAACAGTAAATGTTTAGAAGTTGAAACTGATTATTTGTCTTATTGTAAATCCTATAGAAAGTCAAAACCTAAAAAAAAAATGCGGGTTCAAAGTTCGAGCATTTAAGTCCCCGCAGCGACCTCTCTGGCCGCCAGAGGGCGCTATTAGCCGTTCGGAAGCTTCCATCTGCTGTGGAAGTGACGTCACCGACCTCCATGAGGATCGTCGCTCGCAGCGTTCAGGCACGTTGCAGTTTCATATTAATATTCAATGTTATGCACACGCGGGGGTGTTTAACTCAAGCGTGCATACTTAATGCCTCTTTATAGATGATGGTCAAATATTGGAATATGCTTTGAACTACTGATTAGCTAGGAGGCACATTAGTATAACATGGAATTCAAATTTAGGAAGATGTCTAAAAGTTGAGCTGTTTTTTCCAACAGACTATATCGTGTGTGATTATATAACCATTTCTAGTATATGTGTTACATTTTAATTCCAAGTCTCAGGATATTATTTTTCCTTGACGCCGCATTCGTCTTTGCAGTTGTGTTTGATTTTAACTTGGGTTCTACGCAAACTGTTAAGTGTCATTAAGTTACGTTTCCCCTTCTTACATGACGCTCAGCTGAGGTCTAGGACCGCGGGACAAACACGTTTGCTCGTAATGCCCGAGGATTAAAGAGCTGTTCAGCCAAGTGTGTTCGAGCTGCTGCTGCTTTCCCCATGCTAAAAACATTAAAATAGCGTTAGAAAAACAAGAATGTGCTGACCCATATCAGCAATAAACCGGCCTTGTCAAGCCTTTGCGTAACATTGTTTGCTTGGTGTTCATCCTTCGTTTATAAAGAAATGATGTTACCACTTATTTCCCATGACAGGTTGTCTTGTTTTAGGTTTTGAAGTCTCAAAGGTGGACATTAGCACATTTTTGTCCTTAACCTGTGATTTGGCTTGCAGCCTTCCAGTTGCGGGTCGTTATGCGAGTTGCAGTAATTAATCGGCTAAATATTTTTTCAGATTTATTTTATTTTTCCTCGCCGTTTTTAGAAGGCAATGAAGTAAAAGTCAACACGATCCCCATAAATAGGCCAAGAGAAAATGGACGAACCACGAAAGACTTAATTCTCAATTACTGTTCTTTTTATTTTGACAAATAATTGAGTTAGAAAGTTTGTTTGTCGTCAAATTTCATTGGACGTAATGATAATTAAAAGGCTTAAATTAGAGTTAATTTTCCAAACCATGCCTTAATATTTTCACACACTTTGCAGAATACAGTGTCAAGTTTTTTTTCTCGATTTTTTTCGGTTCACTTGGCTCTATCCAGTTTATAATTTTGTTTTCCAGGGTACAGTATGGCAGGCCTGTGGAGATCCTATCAGGCACTGATGTCTAAGAATCCATGGACTGTGCAGATAGTCACTGCCGGTGAGCACAACCCACACTAACTTTAGGCCTTGTCCACACTTACACGCGTATTTTTAAAAAGTGTTTTTCCTCTTCCGTTATAAAAAATAATCTTCGTCCACATGAAAAAGCTAAAGCGCGCTGTGGAGCATGCCAAACCAGCAGGCGGCGATATAACTAACCGTAAAGCCGTGACGTTATAAGCCAAATAGCCGATTTTTCGTCTACACTATAAACGGAGTTTCTGAATATCCGAAGCTCTGAACCTCCGTTTTCAGTGACGTAAAACGCCGTTTGGATGTGGAGGAAAGGCCAAAACACATAGAAAAGCGACGTTTTTTTTAATATCCGTGTACACGTGGACAAGGTCTTAGGTACCCCATGAATTCATACAACCCCGTGTGTCCTGGATAAAATCGTCAGCCACACCAGAAAGATCTTTTTCTCACCTACAATATCTCTATTTCTGGGGGTAGGCTCAGTGGATGCTCTAAGAGGCAGGTAGGCAACTCCCGATTGGCTGATGAGTCCTCACACCTGGGTTTGAACAGCTGAGCTAAAGGTTACCAGAAAAACCTGCACACACACCGGCCCTTTGCTCTAAAGAGGGAGAGCTTCTTAAGTGCGACCTTAATGGGCGCCAAAACACAATGGCTCGAGAATTGATTATTCCCTCCATGCAGCAACTCTTTGACTGCCGCATGAGAGAAAGTGGTGTTCTTTATAAACATAACACTGCAGGAATCTTTCAAAATGTTGCATCAATCAGAACTGGAGACACGCTAAAAATAAAAATTAAACTGAATTATTTAACCGTAAGCTTGATTTTCGCCGATTGGATTCATGAACCCACCTCACCAGATTCTAGCATCACCATTTTATTTGTATCTGTTCTATCAAACACCAGCGTGCACCAATAAGTGTGCATGTCACTGATACTGGGACAAGCAATGGCACAGTAGCCAAAAGAAAAATTGCATTAGTATAAAACACTTTGGATGTCTTGAAAACACTATATAAATGCAACTTAATTCATTCACGTATAATAATGTCCCGTATTCTTCATTATTAACTACTAATAATTATTTCAGGGTATTTTTTGGGGAAAATATATTGTGCTTTTATGTAAATGAACGTGCAGTGTCAACTCTAATCAACCTCATGGACCAAAATTTTGATATACTGTGACTTTGGCATATTTGTATAGGTGTATGCATTCCAGGGGTTTCGATATTGGGGGGGGGGGGGGTGTTCCCCCCATTTGTGGCAGAACCCCCCCTTCAGTGCCAATAAAAAAATAAAAAGCGCATTCCTTATCTATTTCTTATGAATCCGCGTGTCGAAACCTAACGAAGACTGTAGTCATCAGACTAAATCATATTTATCATATGAATCAGTTATTTTTTAGCTAAATGATGTTTGGTTATGAAACTGTACCCTTAACAATGTCCGTGTTGTTTTAAATGAGCAATATGAGCCGACAACAGTGGTAAGAGACAGCTTAGAGAGGCTCAGACCAACTTTATGAAAGAATATCTTACGGAAGATATACTTAACTATGAACATTTCCAGAAAGTTTCAGGAAATGCGCCCCAGGTCAGGAAATTAGACTTTTTTTTGACTGTTGTTTGGGGCTCAGTGGGTTAGGGCTTCTTAATTTAGGTATTTGTGCCTGTGTCCAGTAGGTCATGGGTTCAAATCTCGTGGCCAGCAGAGTAATCATATCATTAGACCCTTGATCGAGGCCCTTAACCCCACCTGTTCCAAGGCTGCTGTATGCTGGCTGACCTGCTCTCTGACCTCAAGCATACCTCACATATCTGGTCGCACCTGTAAAATATATGTGAATGTAATGCTATTTAAGAGACTGAACGTCTTTTGTGCTGACGATGCATTTTCTACACCACTAGATGGCAGCATGGCACCTAGACACATTGTGTGGTTACCTGCTGAAGTCCTGCTCAGTTTGGTGTTGTGCTGGCGACAGGAGCCATGTGTTGCATCTCGACATTCGAAGATCTTGAAAATAAATCTTTGTGACGTTTTGAACTAAACTGCAGTGTACACATATTAACCGTATCGCTTACAGCACAACTGTGAAATGGATGTGAATACTCAAAAGTAATTGGTTACTGATTTGTTCGCTTTAATATATATATATATATATATATTTTTTTTTTTTTTTTATCGAACCCCGGTGATTGGTGACACTGATTTGCTGCTATTTTGGATCTTCAAGCACTAGGACAAATCACCTAATTGATTTTTGCATTCTGAATAGCGTAGCGGCTAATGTAGCGATTAAGGACCTGTAACTGTTGCCGTCCCTGGAGAGCCCTACGCCAGATAGACATGCAGCTGGGTAAATGGCTGTAGACTAGGCCAATTTCATCAAAGCGATCAGATAAGTGACTAGACGTAAATGTAGCCTGCTCTATGTAAAATCAAACATGCTCGTTAGAGCGATTCTGTGTCTGGCTCCTTTTCGAGTGTTGCTAGTGAACAGGACGGATAGATCAGCGATCAGTCAGCGCGTGTGGGGTGAGGTGGATTCTGCGGACGAGGTGCGTGTTCCTCGCTGGCGGCAGATGTATGGAGTGACACGAGCTGCCGCTTTTAAATTCACGTTTTGTTTTGAGCCCTTGGCTGCATTTTCGTCATCTGGATTTGCTCTGGTGTTTCAGCATCTGTGTCTCGGCAAGGAATCATTTGTTCCTTTTGATGGAAACATCCATGTCCTTCGTCATCCGGTCCTCAGATGGACAAGAAGCGTCGTGAAGGCGGGCGCGGCAATTCAGCCCTAAACGAATGACGGCGTGCTCTGCTCTGTTTTACAGTGACTCCGCGCCTGTAACCAGAATGCCTATTCCGGGATGGGCCGCAGGGTACCGGACCCCCTCCCCGACTCTGCTCCTGCTCCTCAATGCTGAATGGGGGGCACGTTTACGTAACCAAGGTCACAGTGCTCAGCGGTGATCCGTAGCCTTTGTTTCCACACGGCGGGGGGGAGGTGCAGCGGCCATCAGGACGGTTCCTTGTGCACAAAAGATGGAGGGATGACTCAAAACTACAGCAGAGGGTCACCCAAGCGGCGAGTCATCAGTCCGTGTTTGGTTGGCGCTGCCTGGATGCCCTGTGTTCCTGACAGTTCTCACAGAATTGCTCACATCAAACCTAGGCGGCGGGGGGGGGCGGCCCGCCCCCGCGCCGGGGGGTGGGGGGGGGGGGGGGGGGGGGTGGTGGGGGGGGGGGGGGGGGGGTGGGTGGGGG
>JAODJX010000041.1:6836872-6857092 GCA_026776945.1 Isichthys henryi
CCCCCGAGGGACACGGTCGAATGCCTTCTCCAAGTCCACAAAACACATGTAGACTGGTTGGGCAAACTCCCATGAACATATTTGATGTAATTGCGATGAATCAGCATTTTGATTACATAATTGTTCTGGGGCTATAAATTGTCGCGCAGTCAATAATTTTTTAGAAATGCTTTATTTGTGATTATGGCTGTGGATGAAACATAAAAATCGTATGTAATTGACGTGGAAAGAATCACCCGCCGTGGCCCCGGCACCACATTCAAAGCTCGCTGCCACAGAAGGTGGACATGCTCACGGCAAAATGGACCGGCCCGGTCGCGGCCGGAAGCAGCCCTACATGGGTCCGGTGCTGCCCAACTATAATTAGTGGTGACTCATGTCTCAGAGGAGCAGGACCGCAAACGCGGGTCATGCACGCGGAATGGACGCTCAATGAGCCACCCGTCGATTATTTATGTCGGGATGCAGTTGGGTTCAAAAACGAGACAAAAAGGTCAATCGTTCTAACGTCAGGAGAGACAGGAAGCGAATGACAGATGCAGCCATTCGCTTGGGCCCGTGTTGTAAAAAGGCAAGGCAGGCAGTCTCCAGGGACCAACGGGACCTTTACAAAAGCGTGAGCGTTGCCATGCCGGGCACTGAGCCTTCAGATTTTACCAGTCATCCCAGTGAGTGTACATGATTTTTATGGGTGGCTGCCCGTTTTAGAGGTGGTGAGAGGTGAACTGGGATTTGAACCAGAGAGTTTATACTAGGTCTCTGGGCGTTGTACATCGTACTGACTGATCGTGAGACCGTTGCGTTGGTGAAAAGGGAGGTGGGGCCATTTGATGGTATTTTTTGTAAAGTGTATTGTGAACCATAGTGCTGCATGGTTTTCTCCCCGCTAATGCTGTAGTGTCATGGGTTCGGTGTTCTGGCCAGCAGAGGGCAGATCAGTTACAAGGTGGCACTTTTGGTCTCAGAAACATTCACTGTAAGTTGGAGGATCAATTGTGATGAAAGTCTATGGAATATGAAATCCCCCCGTGATGGGGGAGGGACTCAGACGATGGAAGAGGACTCTGCAAACTTCTCTGCTCATCTAAAGCAGGATTCAGTCCAAAGAGCCATTCAGAGTTTATTGAATCTGGAGGTCAAGCACACCAGAGCCTGTAGGATTAACGGGATTAGTGGTAATGAACCCAGGTTGCCATTTTGGTTTTTATAACGGCTCAGCTTGATGGCTCGTTCCCCGTCTGGAGCTTCGATGACTGGGAGGACCAGAAAAATGCTGAGCTCCACCTCCTTTCCCACCTCCACCCCTGGGCTTGGGGGGAACAGCTTCTCTCCATCCCCAGATGAACTTTCAAGCAGATAATGCTTTGCAGATGTGGCCCTACCAGTGTGACGTCAATAAGCAGGACAATACCTGACTGGCACACTAAACGACACTATAAATAGCTGCTTAACACGCTGCCGTATAGCTGTTAACGGTGTGGGCATTGATCCACCCGCAGTGACTTTCTGCTCAGCTTGTACTTTAACAACCTCTCTCCATCTCCTCCAGGATTATACAGACGCCTTGATCTCCAATTATACCGTAAGTCCTTCCGTTGTAAGAAGAGGCTGAAATGGAGAGGTGCAGAAGTCCCACCAGTTCTCATGCGCTGCAGGTTCTGTGGTGTGTGTCGTGAACGTATGATGCTTTTGGGAATGACTTCCCTTAAAGCATCCCTCCCTTTTCCAGCTGTGGCCCGCAGTCCAGATGGCCAATTTTTACTTTGTGCCATTGAACCACAGGTGAGTGTCACCTGTTCCAGTGTCTACAGTAACTCCTACCAATCCCACCAAAATCAGGTATTATTTGCTGTTCAAAGTCAGAGCTGCAATCACGCGTACACATCTCAGATACAACTTCCCTATGTTTAGCTTTGATTTAGTGTGTTCAGATAATTTAAGTTTTATCTCAAATATTATCTTTTGGCTTTCCACAATCCACTGGACAATCGTACGGCAAACAGCAGTGTAAGGCACATGGAAGATTATCACATGGGGAGAAGTTTCACATAAATTCCTACATTACATTAGGAAACATGAAATGCTTACTGT
Organism: Isichthys henryi; assembly: GCA_026776945.1. Taxonomy (NCBI): domain Eukaryota; kingdom Metazoa; phylum Chordata; class Actinopteri; order Osteoglossiformes; family Mormyridae; genus Isichthys; species Isichthys henryi. The sequence goes on from JAODJX010000041.1 coordinate 6,838,964, forward strand.
ATAAATGACACCCAAGTCAAGACCTCAGTGACACCTGAATGTAGGTTATGCTGCCGTTCAGATGCAAAACACTGTAATTGCATATTTTATACCTGAGTTATACCTGAAATCTTTTCCCTTGGACTCTCTTTTATCTCATGACAAAATATGTTAGTTCTGCTATGCTTGGTTTTGAAGAAAACCCTATCATGTACCTACCTACAGTACTAGACGTGTGTCAGCATAGATAATGTGTTTTGCTTTTGTAGGGCAGTACGGTTTAACCCATTCAGTCCTGCAAAGCATTTACTGAAACTGCACCCATTAGTTATTCTGCTCCAGAGTCCATTTGTAGAACCTGAACATGATAGTTGAGCTTCACCTAAATAGGGGCAGGTCTGGCTGTTTCTAACCCCCCTGTGGAACTTTGCCCTGCAGGCTTGCTGTGGTGCAGATCGTTGCCATTGCATGGAATTCCTACCTGTCCTGGAAGGCCAATAAGATGTGATGGTCGGGGTCAAAGGTCAAGGACTGTCTAGTTTTGCACTGGCTGGAGAAAACGTAACCATCTACACTATTGGGGGGGGGGGGGAGACCGCATCATATTGCTGCTAACTGACAGTTTCTCATCCCATGCAAAGACTTTTCTTCTGTAAAAGAGAAGATGTCTCTACCTGAAGCTGTATTTTAGATTTTCAGGGTTAATTAAAATATTTCACATTCTTCATTTAGGTACAGCATCGGTCTGGGTGCTATGAGTGCACACGCGAACCACATGTCGGAAAGGTGCTCCTTTCCTTTAAATGAAACTGTCCGACGACAGCGGCTCATATATGATGCATGTGACTGCAATATCTTGGCGGCGGCATGTCATTGGTCACCTGAGTGTGGGAGGTGCTGTGATTCAATACTGATAAGGGTTGGGCGGTGCCAACTCCCTGCGGCCTGAGCCCTGGAGCTTTCACAGGACATTTAAGTAAGCTGCTGACTTTTACCTATCATGTGAAGTCTGGGAGTTTACTAGCCAAATAATGACTTTGATATCGCTTGTTTGAAGCAAATAATTATGCATCCTTGCCATTTGTCATCAAGATGACTAAAGCTCTGAATTCTGATTACCTATAGCCAGTATCAAATCCCAGTCCCAGTCCTAAACAGCCACAGTGCTGATTTTAGTGTCTTGACAAACATCCCAACAACTTAAATTAAGAGGGTGTGAACTGAATAGAAGGATTAAATGTCCAGTTTGGAGAAGTCACTGCATGGAGAGGTTAAGGAAGACTTGGGCAGTAGTCTGTAAGTGGTGTTGAAACTCATTTTACCGGAAGTAGCAGAGGATGATGCGTCTCTGGGACCAAAGTGCTTTCTGTGCATACTAGGACATTCCTGTAGTCTTATACTAGGCAGACCTAATTGCTCAATGATACTATACTGTGCGTGAAAATAAATAAAATGTAGTTTGCATTATAATGATATAGTGGTTGCATATGTTATTAGAAGTAAACCAAATACAATGTTATTACTGCAGTCGTGTGGATTTAAATTGATGCCGTTTATAAAAATGGCCGTGCGTGCGTGTGCGCGTGTGTGTGTGTAAAATGCTTTGGAATGTGCGAATAAGTGGTCCTCTATAACATTTTCAAATGAAACTGAACTGTATAAATCTCCCCGTTTTGAATTAATTCCCCCGTTTCTTTATACATTAAAAAACCTACCCTGGAAGCGCCTGTGGTGAAGGATGACGTCATGCGCTATTCAGGATTTGGCTCGAACTGTATGCTTGTTTAATGATCTTATTTTAAGTAATTAAATTACTCTGCTTTCAGAATCTCTATATAGTACAACCTTAAAGGCCTGATTAATTAAACTTAATGTGTTAGAGTTATGTTTAGATGATTGTTTGCTAATATATCTACATTTATGGTGGATCCAGCATTTACATGGGCATTGAGTTATATTCTAATCTGAGCATGATTAATGCTTTTATGATGCTAACTGGATACAGAGGTATATCGACTGAGAAGTAAAAGAAAATCTTCCGGAAGATACTGGGGGAACATCGGTACCAATGCAAAAAATCACATTGATTCAGCTGAATACATTTGGTGGTTTGGGATGAAAATGCTATATTGCATAATGGACCTACTACTGTTGGTGAAAACTTTATTTTAGACCTGATTTATGTAGATGGCGCCACCGCATGGGACGATCCGACGAATTCATCCTTTGATAAATACCGAAACTGCGGATTCAGGACCAAGGACAGATCCAGCAAAGCATTGTGCAGCCAGTTGTTCCGTTTTACATGTATTCAAAATCATTCAACATAAAGTAGTTCATTCAACATAAAATACTTCTAAAATGATCAACACTTTCCAGAAAAAATGCCTTGAGTTGTTTTAATAAAGTGGTGTAAATGTTTCTGTAGCCCGTGCTGCGGAAGCATACTGTATGTACCACGTTGGTTATGTATGTAAATACACGTTTTAATGTAAGTCTTATTGGAAAGCGGTTTTAACTATGTTTATACCGGAAGTGATCCGAATTTATCGAGATGGTTGAGTGAGATGACAAGAATACCTGTCATCGTTTGGTGTTCACTGTCTTATTGTCTTAAAACTTTTTTAAAATCACGGTAATATAACTTATTCCACTAGGTTACTCTGTATTCAGTCCTAATTTCTGTAGAAACAAGACAACTTCTAATCAAAATTGCTAAACCACTACGATAACATCTACACATCAGTTGCCGTATTTCTGCAGACAGACTAACCTAGTTTAACATCTTGGTCTGTTCCTGTTCTCTGCAGACAACCTTCTTCCCAATGTACTGCCTCTGGCACCCGGATCACCTTTTCCCCGAAACTCAGTAACTCTCAGCTGTGTTTAACAGACTGCCATTTGTAGCTGACAAATGTGCTCTGCGATTTACACGTTTATAGATAAATTATTTTTCGGCAGTTGCCTATTACTCCATCGCCCTCCTTGCAAGAGAGGTCAGGGAATCATTTTCCGTTTATATTGGCTTTTCGGTGAACTGCTTTTTATTGCCTCTGGAAAATCACTATAAAAAGTGTTTTGTGGTAACTTGCTTCTGCAAATCTGTTATACAAAAAATTTCATTGATATTTTATCAGATACTGTATTGCCCAGCTTTAAAGACACGCCGCGGAAAGACAATATGGTATTTCAGCGTTCAAAATATTGCAAAATAAAAAGAAAGCAGTTTAATTCTCTCTATGCTAGATTTTATAATAGCAGCCGCCGAGTCGTTCAAAACATTGGCGTTTAGTTCAAACGCAGCTGATTTACAGGCAGTTTATGAACTTGCATTGACGTCAGTGGAGCTGCCGCCGATGTATATAAACATGGAGCAAGTGGCGCACCAGCCGCATCCTGTCAAGCTGCGCTTTGCGGACTCAGCCTTCGAGTCGCACTTTTCCCACCTGCGAGAAACTTACAGCGCTTTGCAAGATTAAAGTAAGTCCGCGATTTTCTTCCGTCCTTCTGTTCTGTTGCTTAACACCCACCATCTGAAAGCTACTAAAACTAAAAGAAAAGCCTTTATCTAACTACTAATATTGAAAACAGTCGATTTTTATAAAGGACTGTATTGACAACTTCACAATATTTAGCTTAGTTCCAGAACTGAACGAGGGAACATGTGACTATAGTATATGATATAACAACCTCACCTGCATGCTCATTAAATATTTTCGCTTTTTAAATATTTTAATTACATTTGTTTTACCTTTTCGAAGCCTAATAAACCTTTCATTTACGTTATTTTAGAAGTGTCGCTCCATTTTGCTTACCCAGTTTGATTACAGAATGTCTCCAATAAAAATGCCTTACGTTTCTGACACACACACACACACACACACACACATACTGTGCTACGTGTCATATATGTTCAAAATACACAAAATATCCTACCTTGGACGCCTGTATAGAAAATATTCGTATATACCTCCTGCTTTGTTCATTTGTTCACGCCGGGTACCAAGACCGTCAATTAGAAAACGATTCTTATTATTTTCTCAATAGTTTTATTTATTAATGTATTTTTTGCTAACAGGGCACCTGTCAATCCACCATGACACCTATTCCCCTGGTCCTGCTGGTGGCCACGGTATTCATGACCACCAACATCCGCATCAGTGCTGGTCGACCAAGGGACTTGAGCATCTTTGACGGTCACGGTTACAAGACGCAACTGGACCAGGTTTTGTTAAAGGCCGGCGATAATGCCATCTCCTACCTCATAGGTGCAAAAATACTTAGGTATCTGCAAAGGAACCCGAAGGGTCTTTCACGATTTCCTATAGAAAGCCTCCAGGTTATGACGGCACCGTCCAGCAAGGGCTTCGGTCACCTGGCCCGCGACTTGTCGCTAGTGGGTGGAGGGCGCACACTGGAAGACGGCGACAGCATGGAGGAGCCCGTGGACTTGTCCAAGAGGAATGACGACCCGCCCATCTCGATTGATCTCACTTTCCACCTGCTCCGAAACATGATCGAAATGGCGAGGATTGAAAGTCAGAAAGAACAAGCGGAACTAAACCGCAAGTATTTAGATGAAGTCGGCAAATAATATTTCACTTCGTTGTAATTTAAAACCATTCTCAAAGCGAAACGAATGCCCCGGCACCTCCACAGTTAGTTTTGCTTTTCTTTTACTCAAACTGCTGTTCATCGTGCCATTCGAAGTCACAATGTATATTTCTGTACGTAAAACAGTAAAACTAAACACGTTATGGTCAAGGCGAGGCCCTGTACTGTCTGTTGCGGTGAGATTGGTATGAAAACACATGAGCTATATAGAAACATATTCAAAATCTTCGGTCTTTGTTTCTCTGGTATTCATTTCGTCCTGTATTGTTCGGATTTTTGTGTGGGTGTTCACTGTAATAGACGAGCAGTGATTTTGGCATAAAGATTTAAACAGTAATTCCCCTCACACATTAGCCTGATCCGTTTGTGGGATACTGTCAAGGGGACAACTTTTTCATGCCTTTGACCAATGTAAAAAAATAACACTTTTTGTTGTATATATAAAAATGTACAGGTCCTTAATTGCTTAGTGACCTTATGAAATATGTGTTTCCAACACAGCTATTGTGCAAACGAGGAGCATCGAATGAACGTCACTCTTTCAGTAGACTATGGTGTTCTCAGGCTCTGTCCGTGAAGCAGGAGTGTCGTGATACTTTTAACTTATAAAGTTTATTTTTGGTTATATCGGTAAATATCTGGTCGGATTTTTTCAATTTTTTGCGCTGCTGGAATGTTTATAATAAATGCAAAAATCTGGAAATAATTCGAGTAGGCTATTCAATTCCTCAAAGTATGTGATTCTGCAACGTTTATGAAAGTACAAACTTTTTTCTTTTTAGTTAGGCACTGTGTCAACTGGGACGTTTCATGCAGTTTCAGCAACGTGCCATTTAATCCGGTATACCTGAGATTTTAACGCGATAACCGCTGACCTTGCATCAGTGCTGAATACTTGAATAATTCCATGTTATAAATAACACTGAACAGGTGACACTGAGAGTTAAACGTTTACATAGTCAACTGGTTGCAGAGGCTGTGGTTCAATGTGATGCAGCCACCAAAAAAAAAACCTTCAATAACATAAATATACAATATTAGGGGTAGCGGGAGGTTCGAGACAGCATGCAGCTCAAATTCCTACATCACAAATTTAGACAAAACGACATATACATTTCATCTTCGGTAGTATTTAATCATGGTTCAAATTGTGACATGAGCAGTTGGTGTAGCAGTATTGAAAGATTTTTCCAGCTGTATTTTGTAATAAAAAAAAATCTTAACATGTCTGCTGATTCTGTCATAATCTTTTAAGTTGGGGCACTGTAATAAAGGAAAGAATTATGCTTGCTAAATATAGGATATATTCATGTCATCTGCTTGTTTTCTTTCTGGGGGGCGTTCAAAAAAGCCAACAGCATGTTGAACTGTGACATATTGGCTTATATGACGTAAAAGATTATACAACAGTGCTTGTAGATGTCCACACGGTGGCCTGTACAACCCACTAACACCTCTTATTGATGGAGTCCTATTAATGAGTAAGTAGTTCATTACAATGCGCAGTCATAGCAACATTCATTAAGTATTAGTGTTCTGTACAAAGAAGATATTAGGAAAATAATCAGCTATTTTTTTAAGTCTACAAATCTATTTATATTTCAAGTCAAACCTTGCAAAGTAGGCAAGCAATCACTGAGTAAATGTTTCTAGATTATATAACAGTCTTTATCATGTGACTGTAAAATGAGAAATACCAAACTCAGAAAAAGTCATCCCTTGTTAGCGTAACAGTCATCTGAGGATAATGATGAGTGTTTTTCACTGGAAATACATCTGACTGACCCCGCTGTTCAGTGGTCGAACACTCCGGAAGGCCTTTGTCCTAAATGCTATGCAGCCCTTCAAGAAAAATGAAAGCGGGTTTTTCAAATAAGTACCTTTACACCTGCAGGTTAAGGAGGGACACACACCCTAATAACTAATGACCTACGTGAATCCTACATGCCTTATCAATGGTCTGTGAGATGACCTTAGATCTACCTTCACTGTCCCTTTAGAAAGGAAATCTGTTTCTCCAAGATACTAACGTGCAAAGTTACATGAATGTAATATCAAGATGAACTAAACTGGAAGCCAGAATAAAAAGAATCATAACGGATTTTCTGTTTTCCATTCTGATCTACATGTTACTGTACATTTCTCACTACACCTCCATAGTTAAGATCATTCTTCCAGAAGAACGACAATCAGTCTTGAGTGAGTGGGCAAGATGGACCTGATGAGGGGGATTCAAATAATCAGTAGTTCCTCAACACATTTTTGTTCTCTTCTGTGTATGGAATATAACTGGTGTTACAATACTGATGGGTAGAGAGAACAAGCACACTCAGTTCATCAATGTGCGTAGGGGCTCAGGCCAAACCTTCTTTAAAGTCCCTTTTGAAGCTTCCCTGGAAAACAAAAAACCTGCGGGAGAACAATAAACATGAATTAATCCCAGAAATAAGAAAGGAACCCCACGCCAACTCCAGATCCCACTGGACCGAATCTATTTATAGAGTTAAACAAAAATAGTGATAACCAGGTTTTGTGTTTGCCGACAAATAGGGGTCTTGACTCTCCACTCGCAAAGAGGGAAAAGAATGGTTTGTTCTTGAGCTGGTTACGTAAATCGCCCCCTTTTCACACACAGCAATAACTGCTGCAAAAGGCAGCACTGAAAGGATTTCCAGTGATTGTGACTAAACGCAAAGTAACGGTGATGTGTGACTTCATCGGCGCGTGCGAAATGAGACCTCCGTTCCCCGGACCGCCACACCGGCTCATAGCGGAGATGTTACGCATACAGCCGTCACACCAACCCCACCCCCGATTCCGTTTGAAACAGAAGTTATCGATGGGCAGCCCGTATTCAAGAGCGCTGTGCGTCAAACCGTCATGCTCACACCCAGCGGTGATCCATCTCCATCTGCAGTTGGGCGATGCTTTCATCGGTCCTCGCCGCTTTCGGCATCCTGATAGAGGCCTCCTATCAATAACGAAGGAACCGTGTTTCGTCACTGAGCCGCCTCCTGTTGCCCATCAGTCAGCGTATCTCGGCCAGAGTGACAAGGTCAGCGCCCAGGGCGACCGCGGTGACTTTGGAGATGATATATCCCAACAGCTACATCGCTTGGTGGCGGTTTGAGAAGCTGTGATACGCTAACGAGAAGTTAGAGGCATTGCCCTACAGACCCCTCCCCCATCAACTGTCGTATCCCGCTTCTTCGGAAGTTGTGACAAATGAGTTCCCAGGATGCAATGCGGCAGCGGTGAGCAAGTCGTGGCAAAACAGGCACACGGGGCTCTGCCAGTTCAACATATATCATCCTGGAATGTCAGTTTGCAGTTGGCCGCCTCACTTTTGGAAAGGAGACTGAGCTCAGGACCTCTCTCACACTCAAACACACGGGTCTCCATCCCGGAATGAAAATTGCCTTCATTTTCTGACTCTAAAAGTGAATACTGGAAAGATGACAATTGCATCTTGCATCTCTGTTTTTTAAAAAATATGGGGTATTATTATATGAGCCTTTCAGTTTAAGTGGATTCCATACTGTATATGATGTAAGATGATACAGCTTCCCCTTCCTCGGTTCACTTCACATTTTTTTCTCTTTACTAATGCAATGCTACTGACTGAAGGAAATTACTAGTTCCAAGTTGATCTAGAACCAAATCCTGGATTTTTTTTTTTTTTTTTTAAACAAATGGTATCTATGACGCAAGTTGTAGCCCTTCTGTAACCATCATCCCAGCTCTAACAAGTACCATTTGCAAAAATGTAGCTGTTTCAGAATTAATATCCAGATAAGGGCAAAGGCTGAAGAGGAGAACAGTAGAGTTTGACTAAATAAGGGATGTGAGATGGCATCTTTGGGTCTCAGTGGGATATGGGCGAGGGGCCACATGAGCAGAAAGCCATGAGGTATGGAGAAACACCTCGAAGAAGCCATGGAGGGATGGAGATGGCTGCCTGAAAATTCGGAGAAGGTTAAGTGCAGCAGAGGGCACTGCGAGATGGACAGGGCCTTCAACAGCCAGGCTGAATGGAGGACATGCGAGTAGAAATCACCAGCTCTCCGGATGAGTCCATTTATTGGAAGTTTCCACTTCCACCTGGACTGAGAGTGGGGGGGGAGAGAGAGAGAAATGGGGGACACGCTCAGAAAAACAAAAATGTCAGAATGAAATTTCTGCAGCTTAATCATCATATTTGCTCCCATCGGGGATCCTGAGCTCCTGCTGAATTCCGCTGGTGTATCGAGCTTGAGAGAGATGCACGTCCGTAAGAAGAAGAGAAAAAAAAACCCAACAGACAGACTTCCCTAAGCACCGGTAAGCGGCTGACGGATCGGAGGCGCTGCCCGCGTCAGTGTGCGACAGCGGATGCAGCTGTCTCCTCCAGCGCTCCCCGCGGTAGCCATTAGCTTCAGGACTGAGGATCTCATTACAGAGGCCCGGAGGGGCAGGCGCAGCAAAGCCAGGAAAACAGCTCAATCACGCCAAAGGGAGACTCTCCGGAAGACAATGCTAATGCAGAGAGCAAGATGTAAGGCATGCATCACATCACAGGAAGTTACAGGAAATAGCAACAGGGGATGCTGAATACAGCAGGTTGTAGAAAGGACTAGAAAAGGTAAAGTGAAAGGGATTATGGGAATATACTAACCCATTGATTGGAATCAGGCCCTACTGACTCCTAGGCTCCTTCTCTCGGCCAGTCTGATCTTCCAAGCTTTCCTCGCCTTCTTCACACACAGGGGCTAAAAGAGACAATCAGTGTTTTGAAGGATGATGGGTTCACTTCCAGATCAAGATCGGGGCGAGACCAGGATGGCAGCCGAGCCACCTACCTGTTTGGAAGTTAATGGCCCGCAGAACATTGACAATGGGGTCGGCGTCAATGACAAATTGCGCCATGCTCTCATAGCCGGGTTCGGTCTGCTCGATGTCAGAGGCCGAGGCAGCATCCGTGATCCTACCCAGGGCATAGAACTGCAGTCAGGTCTCCGTCCTGGTCGGGAGGATCGCGCATGATGGCCTTCATAATGACAGGTCACCACAGGGGGGCGCTGTCCACATGGCCCACTACAGAACATTCACTCAACGACATGAGGAATGCTCCTTTCTGGAGTAAATTCCAGTGTTAGACAATGAGTTTCAAAGAACCTTTCACATGCATTTCACATCTGAATCCAGTAGTAAGACCATGCTGCCAAAATAATTGGAAGTTTGGCATTAGAAAAGAAAGCAAAGTAAAGTGAACAGTCTTTCATGCAGATGCTACTAAATAAATGCTTGCAGGGCCATGTGTGTGATAAATACAGAGTAACAGAGGGAAAATATCTTACTTCTTAAAAACCTCCTTGGCGTTCTGTTGGACAAAGGAAAGCAGAAAGCAGTTAGTAAATCAGGTTGCATTTTTTTTCAGCAGTTGCCTGTGTGTCTGTTACACTCTGACCCCCTAAATCACCCCCCATTGACAGAAAGCATGCTGATGCAGTATTCTGTGTGTTTTTTGGGGGGGGGATAGACCAAATGAAAGGGTGTGACCACCTCCTGTGTGGCAGGGAGAAGCTTCATGTGAACTAGCTCCCAGCCCAGGGAGGGTTTCTGGTTCAAATTAGCGCTGCTTTCGTACTACAGAAGGTGTGGTAACTCACCCAGGAATGGCTGGTGTGGAGGGAACTGGCCCAGGCAGGAAGGGTGACCTGAATGGGTGACTGGTGATAACTCCACCCTGCGATCTGTTGTTGTTTTAGTCTGGGACTGACTTTCCCGGTATCACTCTCTTCAGATACGTGGCAGTACTGACCTTACTACACTCACTTGGACCACTAAAGGGTCAAACAGCACTTTCCATCCTAGGGTTTAATAGCATGGTGCTAAATAACTTTACCATTTCTTAATCCTGCTCTGGCCATTCCACCTGCTGCTGTTGCTCCAGCTGAGCTCTCAATTAGCCTTGATTGAATTGTTGTTCAAATTATTATTCAGACCATGTTGACCGAAGTGCCTGTATTTCAGCTGTCTGTACACTGATTTAGGTCTATAAAGGTTGGAATCTGAATCTAAATAAACATACAAATACATTCTGTTCTAAGTAGTTGTAAGACCATTAGATTATCAAACTATTTTCAAACGGCAAGTGATATTAAAGATTGTGCAACATTATCAAGACAGTAGAAATGGTAGTCGACTTATAGACATCTTCCTGCCTGCCTTCCCTAGCAAACCAAAGAGACTGTGTCTGTGGTTAAGTCAATGAAATATCTGGAGTCCACCATTACCAATGGCTTGAGGTAGCACATTAACATCACCTCCATCATTAGGAAAGTTCAACAGAGATTGTCCTTCTGTACCAGCCCAGGAAACTCCTTGCATCCCATCCTCTGTTACCGGCTGGTTCCTCTCTACCTCCTCCCTCTCCAAGACTAGGCCACAGCAGGTGGCCTGCTCTGCTGAGGAGATCTTTGGCTCTCAGCTACTATCTACATAAGACATCCTCACTGCCAGAGTGAAGTAGAGATCTGGCAAGACCCCACTCACTGCAGCAGTCACATCTCCTCCAAACTTCCATCATAGAGGCCATCACCACTGCTAGCCATCACCAAAGCTTCTTCTTGAAAGTTATCCAGCTCCTCAGCAATCCCCCCGCCAAACTGAGAACTACCTTAACCAATCATACGTCAGTTCAGTGTTACCCCATGTTTTTGCATATCAGTATTGTTGTTGTCCTTACTGTTTGTTGCACTTATTATTTTTGTTTGTGATGTCATGATGTGATCCTGACTGTTTTTGTGTGCACTCTGTTGTGTTATTGTATTCGTTTGCATGTTGTTGTGTTATTGTATTCGTTTGCATTTTGTTGTGTTATTGTATTCGTTTGCATTTTGTTGTGTTATTGTATTCGTTTGCGTTTGTTGTGTTATTGTATTCGTTTGCATTTTGTTGTGTTATTGTATTCGTTTGCATTTTGTTGTGTTATTGTATTTATTTGCATCTTGTTCCGTTATTGTATTTGTTTGTACAGTCAACTCTCCATATCCACAGGTTCCACATCTGCAGATTCAACCAACCGCAGATCGAAAGTCTTTGGGTGAGAAAAATTCCAGAAAGTTCCAAAAAGCAAAACTTGCATATGCTGCCTGCTGAGCACTACACGCTGAATCCATGCGAATGACGTGATGTGTAATTTTAGGTGTTGATGAGTGTTAACACAGTGTGTGTGTATGTGTGTGTGTATTATGTTTATATTACATTGTTAAATTACATTATTTTGACGTTGTGGGGACCATTTTTCAGGTCCTCACAAAAATCTGTGAGAGCAATCAAAAAACTAAAAATGCAAAAATCTAATGGTTTGGTTGATTACTTATGGTTAAGGTTAGGGCTGGGTAGGGGTTAAGGTCATCATGTAGGGATTAGGGTTTTCCCCATAGAAATTAATTGAGAATCTCCAAGATACAATTACAAACCTGTGTGTGTGTATTATGTCTGTGAGTGAGAGAGAAAGAGAAATTTTTCTTGTATTTTTTCATAAACAATACACATTTACATTGTAATCGGTACTACAAATAATCTAGAATAATTTAAAGAATATGGGAGGATGGACGTAGGTTATGTGCAAATACAACTCCATTTTATATAAGGGAATTGAGCATGTGTGGATTTTGGCATGCATAGGGGGCCTGAAACCAATCCCCTACAGATACAGGGCCAACTGTACTTATTGTTTTTATTGGAGAAACAGGAAAGTGATAAAAACCCAACAGACGCTTTGGCGCCCTCTGGTGGATGTGCCACAATAGAGTGGCCAGAGCACAGTATGCTGACAGGTTGGGTGAGGACTGTCTGTGCAGAACACACCTGCAGGAAGACAGCCATCTGCGGCTCCTCCATGGAGTGGATGCCGGCCTCCACCAACTTGACGGTGCTCTCCAGGCGGTCGCCGTGGTGCCGGATGAGAGTGCGTACGCAGCCCAGCTTGCTGTCCTGCTCACGGCTGATACACTCTACCAGCTCCTTCTTGCGCTGCTCCAGCACGTCATAGAGTGTGTTGAACCTGGTGCACAGTTGCTCCTTCTGCCATCGGCCATTCTCCTGCGGTAGTAAGAAGCAGGCCAGGGTCAATGATTTCCCAGAAAACAACATTCACCCTGAAACGGTTGCCTCTCTTAAGGAGGAACCTTGCTCAGAATATCACCGGTGTACGGTGTTTAGTGAAATGTTCTGAAAATGATTACAGGTCTTCTACCACAAAAAATGACACTACAGAAGCAATTCCTTGTATCCTCAATCATGTCTTTAATGTGGGGCTCGTCAATTAGCAACCCAGTTGATTGGGACTGGCTTTTTGATTGCTTCTTGCCAACTAATTTAAATTATTTCAGATTATCAGACCTGTATAACATGTCTATTATTCCTATTTGTCCCACCCAAAATTTGTTAACAGGCAATTACAGTCACCCAAAATCATAACGACAGCCAATTACAATCACCCAAAACATTACAACAGCCAATTACAGTCACCCAAAACATTACAACAGCCTATTACAGTCACCCAAAACATTACAACAGACTCAAGCTGATGCTAGCTGCCACAACCTTTTCCAGGCTCTCTTCTTGGCTAATTCTATCCACATCATGATTGGTTGGCTTAGGTACCCAATTCTTGTGCCAAAACATCACTTTCCACAATAAAAAAGAGAAATGTCAATGCAGCAATTTAATACTAATTAGATCCAAAGATATTTGTTCCAGTTGGAATAAAGCCTATGTGTTTACTGCATAATGAGAAATTACCTGAGACTCAAGAATGACCCAGCCTAACTTTGGCACAAACTCTTCACTTGGCGTGTTCCTTGTTTGGAAACTTTACAGATATGACATAGTAAATAATAAATTACTTTTGAACCCAAATCTATTTATGTAAATGCTGATAATTTTAACCCCTCTGCACTTGCAAAGGTAACTAAAACTCAAAAGGACAGGTTGTGCTTTTTAAGCTGCTTGAGAAAAGTGTTCTCTGTGGCCCGATAACTGACATGGATTTTACAATCTGGCCCCAAATCTGAACTAATTCAGTAGCCCTGCAGACTGTATGTATCACTGGACTGAAGGACTACTTAAAAAAGTCATTGATGCCTGACTGAAGTTTGTCCCATTATGTAATTGTTTAATTACCAAATTGCTGCATGTTTTATGGATGTACCCTGCTCGGGACTGAACCAATAACCTTCAGGTTACTGCAAGTTAATCTCTTTAAGCACCATGTCCCTTTAATTCATAGCAGGTTAAGACTAGTAAATTTGATTCTTATTACTATAAAAATTATACATTTTCTAACATACATTTTAATACAAATTGATTTATGCTACTCAGGTCCAACAATTTAGCGGCTGGATATTTTACTAAAGGATTTCTGAGTTAACAACGATTTCCTTTTTTCCTCCTGGGATGTGAACCTGCAAACTTTTGGTGACAATTCTGGTTCTCTAATTGCTAGGGCTCCTGAGTCACTGTGGTGCTGCTCACCTCAATGGTCCTGCCAGTGCCCTCCAGCTGTGTGATGACGGCCTGGATTCTGTCATTCCCAGCCACCAACATGGCAATCCTGTCACTCAGCTCCGTCTGCAGCACAGCGACATGCATACTGTGGGGGGAGGGGGGTACTAGCCGACCTCAAAGTGCTTCTACACACCTTGAGAAATGTGCTTAATAGCCTCAAAGGTTCACTTTAAATGCTAGTAATTCAGTGAAAAAACATACAGGTGCATTATGGGTAAATTCCCATTCAAAGCCCATGTCTGTGGAGAACTTGGCAAAGCGAGAACTTGGCAAACGAAAGAGTGCAGTGATATTGACATTATACAGTTCCTATACAGACCTGTTTAAATGCTTTGAAAATGAAAAATTGTACCGTGAATTCAGCGAAAGATGAAACTCATCATATCTAACCATTGGCTGGAAAGGGAAGAATCCAATAATGTATACGAAGCTGATATCATTCCAGTATTTAAAGGAAGAGAGCCAGCTTACAGCTCCGGGAAAGGTGACCCATTACTCATAACAGCACGGATGGCATGTGGCCAAACCGGAGCATGAAGGCTGGACCTGGCGTTACTCAGTATCCACTCATGTGGCCGTTTGGGCAGCGCCAGCGGCGAGCTCCACAGAAGTTGGACCTGGGGCACAGCGCCATCCACACCAGTCAGAGCAAGCCACATAATGCCCAGTCATGTGCTCGGATATCCGGATAGCAGCAGGACGAAGGGTGACTGCATTATAGCATCAGCAGTGCAATTAACCCGCCCCAGCAAAGCAACTCAAGACCTGAGTCACTCTCGCTTTTGTGGATTTGGAATGTTGACCCCTGCTATGGGGCCCAGGGCAGCTGTGAGTCTGTGATCCTCATGGAGCCAACACCCTACCGGGTACGCTAATATCCAACAGATAGACAGCTTCTGAGGATTATGCTAACGTTTATTGAGTTTAGCGTCCAGGGTAGTTAACTACTGCACTGTGATACTCACCCACAGGGGGGTGCAATTCTATAGTTCCTGGGTTGATAAAGGAAGGGCAGCAGGCAGAGAACCCAACAAACAGATCATTTCTGCGGGTTAAGTTTCCATTTATTGAGTTTAGCCTCCAGCACAGTTAACCACTGCAATACAATAGTCACCAACAGGGGGCGCAATTCCTGAGTAATGCGCTTATTCCCTTAATTGGCTGATAGAGGAAGGGTACAGAGCTGCCGTTTAATTCTGATTATGAATTTGGAGGGGATGTGTTGTATCCTCAGAGACAGTGGTTAAATGCCATGCTGCTGAGAATGCACACCTCACTTTCATTAAATGCTGGCAGACGTGGCCAGGCTGGGAATAGGCCGGCTCTTGCCCCCTCTTACCTTCTGCCTGTCATAGACGACCTGCAGTGGGGCCACCTCGCAGTCTCGGTGGGGCCCGAACACCTTGCACATGGAGCAGGTGGGAGTCTCACAGCTCAGGCAGTAGATGTTGATCTTCTCTTCCTCATGCTCTTCGCACATGACCTGCTGCTCAGATTTGGGGCGAACCGGCCTGTAAGACGACAAGGTGGGGTCTCGGTGATGGACAGCAGATCAGAGCTCGGTAACTACAATCAAAGCCTCCAGCACCTGGGACATCCGGTCCCTCCCCATGATACAGACACAAACACGGCTTCCCAGCCCTTTTAGAAAAGAAATTACAAGAAATCATCTAAATATGGGCTGATAATAGGAAATCATTTACAGATGTCAGACTGCCCCCCAATATAACAGATACTTAGATCCGGTCATGTGGCCAGGTCATGTGATGCGACACGCTATCACTATCCTTCATAGACAGCTTGGTGTGTCTAAACTTTAGACTGGTACCGTATCTATTTGCACAGTCTGATTCCTGAGACCACTTTAAAGTCTCCCTTTTCATCGATTGGGGAAGATGGTGGCGTAGGAGATAGTGCTCTTGGTCGGCAACCGGAGGGTTGTAGGTTCGAGCCCTGGTTCCTCCTGACCCCATCAAAGTGCCCTTGAGCAAGACACTGAACCCCAAATTGCACAAAAAGCGCTATATAAATGCAGTCCATTTACCATTGGTGTTGACACTCTTTGCCTGCTAATGTACCTGCAGAACACACTGATCTGTTTTCCTAAACAAAAACATACCACGGTAAATAGGAGCTAGTCTCAGGAGTGATACAGCCGTCAACATCAGTGTGAACCAAGCTGTCAGTGAGTGCCCTTTTCCAAAGTAGGTTACTACCCTGAGTCAAGCGCTTCATGGCGTATAAAAGGTCAGTTGCATAGGGCTTACTTAACTGATTCATAAAAACTTGTTCAAATAACTGTTACATGTCCAGTATCAGAAATACCCACACTGATGCCATTTTTATGACAAAGTGATGAAAGCAGGGGGAAATATGTTTTAAAACCGTAGCATGTCTCTTTAAACGCTCCCCATGACGAAATATTATGTAAGAGCGCCACCTAGTGCAAACTAGTCCTAAATGCTACAGCAATAGCATGGCCAAATTAAAACAGAAAATTCAAATGCTGGATTTCACTCTCTTGGAGGAACATGCAAAGAAAGTGGAAAAGATCTCACAGGTTCAGATGCCCTGAGCAAAGCTATTATTTTAACCACAGAATTTCTAGACCAGGGTACGTTCAGAATAAATGGTTTCTATGCATATTTTTGCCCTTATATTTTTGCCCTCAACTTTGCTTTTTGGTGCGCTTATATTACATAGCCTACTTATAAGTATATACGCACACATACACAAAAAAGAGCCATATTATCCCATATGGTGATTTAATGCACATACTCTAATACCTGTACTCTTCCCAGGCTGTGCTGCAAGGAGCTATGACTCAATGTTTACTCCAAGGGATAAAGTGTCCAGATTATATATAGTTCATCATTTCAGGGTGGGAGTCATAGTGAGAGAGTGTGGTTTCTTTTCCTGACTTAATTTACTTGCCACGAAGTCCCCCTGTCACCAAAACCGCTCTGTGACTCGTGCGTGTTAGATAATGCGGTGAAAACCACGATTCATAAAGCGTCTGAGGGTTTTATGCTTCGGAGGGGGGGGGGGGGGGCTCTCACGTGGCAGACTCCTGCTTGTAGATGTCGATGATGTTCTCCACTAGGAGGTTGCGCTGTAATCCGAAGATGCCGTGACGGTCCAAAATTACCTCGTGTCGGCATGACGGACAGCGAAATCGCCCCCCTGCAGACACGGCAGCAGACCCCCGTGACTGCCACAGCGGGTTGGAGGCCTACAGCGGGACAGAGGGACGGAGATGAACAAGCCCAACCTGGAGCCACAAAGCCCTCTATAGGCCGGAGACGATTATAGTCACAGAAGGGTCAGCTGTCGACAAAACAAATAACTGTTCCGTCCTGCATTGGAATCTCACCTGAACAGCGTCACGCAGATAAACTGGAACTGAAAAATAAAATGTTAAATTTTATACATAAAACAATATCGTAGAGGATCTATGTCTAATGCGCAGCGATGGTGGGTTGCCGGAACTTTCTGAAAATCACTGTCCGGTGTAATACCGAAAAACATAGCCAGTGGGAAGTGGGTAAATCCAGGTGGTGACTGGAGATGCACTTAATCCCGCTCGCTCACTGGAGATCGCAATAATCCCGCGCACCCTTTCCAGTTTCCAGTGCCCAGCCAAGAATGAAACTCCCCCACTAGCCTGAGGCAAAGGTGAGTAGAAAAAGCACAAACAAAAATATATTGGACTGTCAAAGATCATTTGAAAAAGTCATGCCGCCTTCTTTTTGTTCAAGCATGTGTTACATTTGACACCCCAATGGGAGAATATTATAAGATATTTAGATATGCAGGACTGGCAAGTTGGATCGAAAAGGAAGACTTAAAAACTGGAGTGTGCGTGAATCCGAAAACTTTCGCATAGCTGGATGCCTGGGGGGCAGCATGGTGGTGCAGTGGTTAGCACTGTCGCCTCACACCTCTGGGACCTGGGTTCAAATCCCCGCCTGGGTCACATGT
>JAODJX010000041.1:6865103-6876117 GCA_026776945.1 Isichthys henryi
CCCCCCCCCCCCCCCCCCCCCCCCCCCGCCGCCCCGGCGGCGCCCCCCCCCCCCGCGACGCACTGGCGGGTGCAGTTTTGTCTGTTGGCTGCGCCCTCGAATGCGACTGAACACTGACAATGACTCCAAGCCAAAGGAAGGGTGACAGTGACCAAGCCTCACTGCTAATATTGTAACATGCTAGTGTTGTTACACATTTCATATTCATTATAGTTTATATTATACCTAATTATATAATCATATGTCACTTTGTTTCAGATTTTTCTGTATGCTTATTTTATACATCTGCTCTTTTCTGTGGAAGCATGACCCAGCTGGTTGCACATGGCATTTAGTTTCACCTGCTGTGTGTGATGACAATAATGTAGAACTGTTCAACAAAATCAGTTAACATTAAGATATTTACAAATCAGATCAATCTTGGCTGATACTTAAACATTTCCCATATTCAAAAGTGAGAGGACATGCTCAGATTCATAGAACTAAACATGATGCAATATCATTCAAGCTTCAATACAGGCAACCCCCCCCCCGCAAAAAGTGCTTCCCCGGTCAGCCGGTTATTTCTATCATTGACATTAAATAAAAATGTGATTGGGATGGGTCAAAGTTTCTACATCAGTACACCACTACAATAAAGGGCTTTCCATTCTATTCTACCGCATTCCATTCTATTCTACTGCATTCCATTCTATTCTACTGCATTTACAACTCTGTTTAACATGGTATAGAAACATGCTGGCAAATAGACTCCAGTGCATGTGTTAACTTTTTAGGTGGCTTAGAGGTTGGTTGGTTAGCTGTATCTCCAAAACTAGACAAAGAATATGTTACCTGAATCAGTCACATTTTCAGCAGTGGTACACCACTGCAATAAAGTATTCCAACACATTCTGTTTTATTTGAACATATTCCGTCCTATAGCATGGAATGCTAATTGCTTAAAATGTAAAAACTGCATGAGATGGAACAGAAATATGCTGGAAAATAATATGTGCTGTGAAACCTTTACAGCACTCCAGCATCCTACAGCTTAATGTCAGGAGGGCAAGACCATCAGCACCATCTTATCAGCAATCCCATAACAATGTAATCCTACTGGAAACAGGACAAGTTAGTAGCAAGATAGACATCTCCTGGTAGTACGTTTCCTTAATAAACAAATTAAACATTAACCCCAGATGAGCTGGGAGCTCAAGGCCCAGATGTATAAACTCCCTGGCCTACCCATGTCAAACACGCACCCTTTGCAAGAGTCTTTACGATCACTCCTGACGCGACCTGCCCTGTTCAGGCATGCAGATTCCTAAACCTGATTTCCACCCCCAGATCCCCACACAAAGATTCTGCTCTTACGTGTGTTTCACAGACACAGCCAATCCTGAACAGAGAGGCAGACACATATCAGGGTGGCCCACTGCTGAGGGCGCAGCTCTCGCCCAGGCCTGCGGAACCCACCTCCGTCCTGCTCGGCCCGGATCTGCGCCTCCAGGTCCTCGGGGTCCACGTACTGGTAGTTTTCTTCATCCTCTGGGGGCTTGCAGCGGCCGCAGCAGAAACAGCAGCAACAGCAACAGCAGCAGCAGGTAATGATACTGCAGCACACCGCCAGAGTCTGCCACAAGAGAGATGAGAGAATCAGCTGGCATGTCTGGCAGGGTGCAGGGGTCAGCCAGACCACTGGAGGCAGTGCAGGTACCGGCGACGCACATGTTGGGCCTGGGGGAATGAACCTAAACCATGCTGCAAGAGATCAGAGCAACCCCAACCCCCCCACACGTGCAGACATGCACTGTGCTCATCCTCATACAAGAAACCAAAGCTCATTTCCTCTCAGTCCCTGCACTGACCACGCAGCGATGTCCCAGAGGACCAACGTAACTGGAGGGGGGGTTGGGGCGGGGGGTTGTTATTCAGCCCACAGCTCATAAACACAGAACTTTAAACTGAACTGTTTGTAACTCAAGCCACGCTGCAAACCCTCATTGCTTTCTGGACCCAACTGTGTTTTGGGACGGCCTGCTTGTTAATATGCACCGTGGTGAAATAATCAGAGTGATTCAGTCTCGGTTGCAGTGTACCAGCTTTTCTGTTACCGGACCATGGTTCAGGCTCCAGAAGACTCTAAAGCCGGATCTCTGTGCTGGTTCTGTAACCATTCCCACAATAATCCTCCTTCAAATACAGCCAATTTAGAGGAATTTAGAAAAAAAAACACGGCAGCGAGGAAGCACACTCAACCCACAACTCAACACCAAAGAGGATTAACATCCAAAACGAGAAGGAACTGAGAAAAGCACCACCCAGCTCTGCATGGTGACCGATCAGACGGCAATCCTTTCTGACACGCAGCCCAAACTTGCTACATTAAATCCCCGTCCCCATTCCCGCCATTCCTCCTGCATTAGGAAAGACAGCCTATCCTGCAGTGAGCACCCAGGACATCCCAAACTAGGCAACATGCTGGGCTGCCAGCCCGGTGATGCCTAGCGGAGGTGTCACACACGGGGCTTAATCTGCTGCAGTAAACAGACAGCTGTATCAGACGAGTACGGTGAAGTGAAGCCTACAGCCAGCAGGGGGCGCTAGGCTTTGAGTTCGCACCGTACTGGGAGAGTTACCAATTCCAGTAAAACTATCAACAGGAGCCAGTCCAAGAAGCTTAACCCACACAGGCCCGGCCTTTGAAAAAATGCCAAAAACCGAAAAACAAACACCTCAGATTTAACGCCTACATACGTCCCCACGGCCAGCCGATTAACAACTTGGATGCTTCAAAATGTAAGGTGACATTTCACGATAATCCCCACCCATGGAATGGTTTAATCCACTTCCCACTGATTATCTCATGGGTTCCTTATTGGGATAAACCAGGTTATGACTGACAGCATGATAAACCCGCCCACAGCCTGTAGCCACTCCCAGCACTGACGTCCTGCCCTCCCGCTCACCTTAAACCACCACTTGGACATGAGGAAGTAGTACTTGACGCTCTCCTCGCCAAACTGCTCCGACACGTAAAGCCCCATGGAGCCGTACTCATCATAGATTTTGCGCTTGGTCTCATCGGTCAGGATGGAGTTGGCGTTGTTGATTTCCTTGAACTTCTCCGCCGCTTCAGGGTTGTCTGGGTTCTTGTCAGGGTGATATTTCAGCGCTAGTTTCCTGATATGGGTGGGAAGGGAATGGGGAGATCAAGGCCACAATCGTCACAACGTCACCGCAACCAGGACAAGTAGAAATAGCTTAGACTGGCAATGAAATCAGAATAAGCATAGCATACAATAAAATGATTAACTTCTTTATGCAGATACAAATAAAGGAATATTAACACACCTGTAAGCTCTTTTGATGTCTTCTGCGGACGCTCCCTTCTCCAGGCCTAGAGTCTTGTACAGGCTGTCCCCCATAGTAGACATTTTTCTCTGGGGCCTGCTTGGCTCTGCCATGGCTGGACTCTGCTGATAGTAGAGACAAGTTCAGACAGGCTCACCACATGGCCTCATGCTGGTATGAAATCAAACATTACACCCCAAGTATAAAAGCAGGTTGACATCGCAGCCTGTGTTTGCCGTGTTGATGGGCGAAATATTTGACTGATGAAAACAAAACACTTTAACGGTAACTGGATCTACATGGGGCTTTGACCCAGATTGTTTCAAATGCAGTGTCACAGGAGCTACATGGATGAAAACCTTCGAAAGGCACAAAAAGGGACAGCAATGAGATAAAGCGCCTCTCAGACATAAACTCCGCCTCTAAATCATCACCAGGATTTACTGCCACATTCATCTTCAGGCTGGAGGTATAAGAAAACAATAATGGATGGAGCGACAAAAGCGTAAGCCAATGCCAAACATAGCATTTTTCGCTGCATTACATGGAGTCCAACATTAGTCCCTCACAATCTCACGAAGAAAGTCAATGCCACTCAACTTGAATGAGGCAGGTCAGTTCTGACAGGAGAGGTAGATGCTGGTAGCTTGAAATGGACAATGGCAGAGCAGGGACAGAGTATCGCAGACACCGCTAATATGCTAAAGGCGATTATGTCGTGCTGAGTTTTACAGATTACACCACCCCCACCCCCACGTCCACTCCATTCTGCGACTGAAGGGACATGCCTGATGCATATGCGGAAAAAAAAGCCACACTGGGCCCGCTTCCCCCACCAGAAGGAGGGTTAAATGTGTCAGCTGCTAGCATTGTGTGACCCACCATGGGTGTCAAAGCCTAGGATGACCCATCATTATTTGGAACCTAAATATGATCAAAAACTCTGTAGGTTCAAGTCCAATAAAACATATCAACAAAACAAAGAACCAGCCAGTCAGCCAACCGAAGAAACCAACCAACCAACCAACAAAACAAGCAAATCAACCAAACAACTAACCAACCAATCAAGTCAATCTACCAAACAAAGAAAAACCAACCAACCAAACTTCAGTGCCCAAGATGAGCAAATCAACAAGCTGCATTATAGACGTAGGTGCCATTGCAGTACAGTAATCCCTGTATGATGTACATCCAGAACCATAATGATAAAAATGTATTCATTTATTTGTAGACATTAAAATTGGTAACAATCCTTCACATATGAAAAAGAAATGTGATACATACTATCAGAACAATACGATAATATTACTTGCCTTATCGGTCATCAATTGCAGAAAATAAATAATTAATCTTCCTTACTCACCTGGTACATCCCACCATGTTGATGAGCCGGTAAATATACATCCCATAATCATGTCATAGCTACCATAAAACATAAAGTAGTTGTGCAACACCAACATATCAGGTATTTAGAAATCCCAAAGCTATTATTTTTAATAGTCAGAATACAGATTGCACTGCACAGCATTATCAATGATTAGAGCCTCTATTGAGTTTAAAATAAAGTAATAAACAAACAAACAAGCAAGCAAATGGGAAATGCGCCATGGATACTCCATAATCTCTTATAGCATGCACAGCATATGCAGCATATGTGAAACCAAGTGCGCAGATCGGGCAGATGCCGCAGATCGGGCAGATGCCGCAGATCGGGCAGATGCCGCAGATCGGGCAGATGCCGCAGATCGGGCAGTGACAGTGGTGTCAAACAATGAGTGATCATTTTAACTCTTCAACAAGGAGTTGGATCCTTGTTTCCATAGTGCTCAACTTCCACACTGACGAGCCGTTCACGCCGTCTCTCCGGAGTTTACAGCAGCCTACATGACTTAAGTCGTTTTCTTTTAATACTGTCATATACCAAATATCTAAATAGTATGACTGCATTAAAACATAGATACCGCCCAAACACACTGCCTGAGTTACCTGGACCAAAATAGTATTGAACAGGGTGTCCCCAACACCGGGGTAATGAATCATCCCTTCAGTAGAAAGATCTCAATGCCATATGTCATTGTTCCCCATGACAGTGGACTGCCCTCTTCAACAGAAACCCTACACTACCAGTTGAACCACAGGTGGGCCACTCAGCCAGACTGACCACATTACTTCTTAGAAGACAGCCTTTCACGGTTGCAAGACAATTAAAAGGCACGGCCCAGTAGGCCATCTATCTGAGCACAGCGTCTATAGGCTGAAGCAGTGTATTAACGCTAAAAGGCACCTTCCGGAGCATGGCTCTTTGAAAACATCCATCACAATCAGACAGAACACTTCTAAACTCAGCAATCAACAAGAATGCTAAACATATCTTCAACAGTCTCCAAACAAAAACGTACTACACAAAGGAGCAGGTTTGCCCATTCCAACGGCTACGTGGCGACGCGTACCACCATCATGTACATTTGGTACTGTGATTTCAGATCCAAAGATGAAACAGCCTGGACACCAACAATAAGCTAAATTAAGGCCAATGCTCAACTGAACACCTTCATTAGGGCAGAGTCACTTTTAGTTTTACACTGAAGAATGACATTATTAACACACAATCAATGTAAACACAGAGGGCTTCCTCTGTAAATACTACGACTATTTGAATACTATTTGAGGAATTCAAATATTGTTTTTTGATGCATCTTGCCATTAAACTGTCCCAGCTAAAAATGAAAAGCAGATTCTTGTAACTTAGGCACAGGCAACCAGCAGAGACAGTATTTTTCCCCTCCTTCCATGTAAAGGACATGGCGCCGCAGCACGTCAGCCACCAACAGCAGGGCGGCGCATAGATTTTAGAAGGGCAAAGTCATCACAGCACACTAAAATCCTAAAGCTGGGTATTAAATGCAAATAGAGTGCAGAAGGTGGACCAGAGGCCCAGATCATAGTTTATAAACTTCGCACTAAGTATGTGTCAGTGCGCAAATGGCATTCACAATTGAGACGAAGAACTGATTAGTCTATGCTCAAAAAATAATCCTGGTCTTTTAGCGTCAGACACATTTACGTCAACTTATATTGGAACCCACGGATCAGACCTTGACGGTATCATATTAAAAAGCACGCAAACCACACTGACTCATGAGAAGAGCCTTGGAGACCAGCAGTTGCTGGGATTTTCACAGGCCGTCATGCTGCTCTGCTGGTCCCCAATGGGTTAAAACGGCAACAAATGACGGCGAACAGTAACCCCCCCCCCCCCCACTGGGTTTTATAACCACCTTCCTCGTCTCTCTAATAAATAGCACTTTCCTAAATTGAGACGGATGCACGCAGCACACATATTTATTTTGCGCAGAGAAGCTTCGTATCACATTCGCTCTCAAAGGAGTCACAGAAAATTAACTCATTTAGGATTGAGTGCTTAATCCAACTGGCCCTCCTGGTCCAATTAAAATTAAAAGCGGGGAGGGCCACACTTTTCGAAACACACGTGGTCCTTAATCAGCTCCCAAACACACAGGGCTGAGACTACAGTAAAATAAGATATTCACCAAAGAAGGCAGTACAGACTGGCATTTTGGGCCAGTGGTCAAAGGTACAGGGGGCAGAGCCCCTCTTGCAATCTGGCAACATTCCCGTCACATGTTCACATCCTCAAACATTATTGGCTGCCCTTGATAAACCCACAATTCACTTGTGCCAAAGATGACATCCATTTTGAGATGATATACTGTAGGAGGGCTGCATGCCAACCAACAGCAAAAGTGCAAAAATTGGGTGAAAGGTTATAAGCTCTTATTGGTCTTTGGACAATAGTGTAGTACTTAAAAAAAAAATCAAAGAAAACTGACAGTATTTGGAGAAACTCAATTTCAATACAACAGAAAAGGACATCGATCATGTCGGTTAGTCGTAAGAGAAAACTGGCATTTCTGGTCATATTCAAGGAGTTCCAGTTTTGAGCGAGACCCGGGACAAAATGAAAATGGCCAAACCGTTGATTATTGCTTTCCTATTCCATTACAACTAAACGTTGTCGCGATCTGTGTCTTCTACCCGCATAGAAAAGCCGCCACAGCCGCCCTGTTGTCTGCAAAAGCGCCGCTTATTATTTAACCACGTGAGCCGGACCTGAACGCTTCCCCTGCTCCCCACGCCCAGGCGCACTCGCGTGTACTTTGCGCTGCGGCGCCTATTAAAAACGCCCTGTTCACCTTTAAAACGCCACCGTAAAGTTTTACTTTAGCGACAGTTTCAAGTCCAGTCGTTATAAAAGATTGAACACAAAACCACGTTTAACAGCTGTGTAAATCCTTAACTATTTAAAAAGCTTATCAAATGACGCACAGCGTAAGAAAACAGCATATAAGGATCTTCTGATCTTCTTATACCGACATGGAATACAACCGTCCCGCTATCCCCGTTCGGTGGGCCCGATGCCTTCGATAGCTCTTTTCATTTAATTTTGAGCTGCTTCCCTCGTCTAATAACTCAGTGTATTTGGTGTTATTTTCCCCCAGCGTCGAGCTAGATTGGGCCGGACTGGCGGGGCTATAAGTATGAAATCAGACGGACGACATAGCAGACCCCTTCCACCCGTACAGAGACAAACCCTACATGATCTACAAGTGCTGCTGGTTCCTGCTGGACCGACACCGGCCGATCATACCGCCAAAAGCACCTGACCACTACAGTGCTGTACCGGGGGACACCCAGCTGTGTCAAATTATTTGTCAGTGTCCTAGTGCAGCGATAAACCCATGATCTAATCCCTACCACGGTATGACGCTTTCCAACCCGCGTCAACTAAATCTACATTTTCTCGTCTAAGGTAATTTTCGTTTCACTACGAAGGTACGTAAACGACAAAAAATAATCAGATTTTGATTCTGGCGCCCCGTCTGTTCCAGCCTGCCCTCGCCGAAGAAGCCGGACAGGTATCGTCCGAGTAGCCATCTGCGGTTTTAAAGAGAATCGAGCCTTAAATAATAAATTAGATATTTTTTACATATTGATCAATGTAGTCAATATTTGTGTGATCACACCCAGTTGCATGTCTACTTAAAATAAGTTTTTAAAACAGTGATATGGTTCAGCATGTATATCACTAATACATTAAAATAACATAGTAGCTGATATTGATACTGAACTATTAAACAGAAGCTCTATCAGGTTTTAGCAAGTTAAAGACGAAAACCCAGCTTATAATCGCACACACCCACCCAGCTATCTGCGGCACGCCACCTTCTCAGTTCCCCTAGGTAGCCAGTAAACTGGCGTCCAGAATTATTTCCACAATTGACTTTACCGTACCTATAGTAAATATGATGTAGTATGGTCTGCCCTGGCAGGATCATAGAGGCACAAAATGTATGTCGGAGATTTCCCACGTTCCGTTCGGGGTTTTCCGGCGTAGCCTCCTTGGCAAGTGTCACACAAGTAGGAGAAAATAGCCAAGCTTCCGGACTCGGCGGAGCAGCGTAAGAGGCCGCACTTCCGGATCCGGTACGCGCGAGAACGGAAGTCGTCACGCGTCTCTGGCCGGAAACAATTTTACAGTCTGCCAAAGCAGCAGAGCATCGTGTCCGTTTTTAAAATAACAAAAATGCATAAGAACTTTAGAGACTCATTAAAGACTAATTTATTTTTAAAAACTATAACAGATAAGCTTTGACATTTCTATTAAAACCTAAATTACGTAATAAATCTTACACAAAAAGCTAGCTAAGTGGAGAAAATGCAGTAGTATATTTTACACATCTAGTGTGACCCTCACGCTTTCGGACTTTCACGCGAGAAATCTAACGCAAATCTGTATTAATCCAGCATAGACTTAAATATAGCTACATCAAAACCGTTCGGGTAGTTTGTAAATGATCTGTACGGTTTGCAAAATAATAGAACTCTCATATACATATTGTGTGTACAGACTAGTCTCGAATTGAAAATCTCAAGTCAGCCAGCAGTTAACCTTGCATAATAGATGTAACATTAGTAAATAGGACAAGCGTAGCTATTACTCATCAGCACATAGCTCTTTGGTTGTTGCTCCGAATCCTAGCACATGGGTAAATTGATATTACCAAAGTTTTCCTTAGAATGACTGTGCGCCTTATGATGGACCCTGTCCAATCTGACCTGTACTCTGCACGTGGGCACCACTCTTGCCGTCAATGTTTTATCAGTGGATTCCGTAGTTTCATTTCAGAATTATATTTGAGAATGAGCTCAAACCTATGAAGGTTTAAGTGCACCGTTTTGTGTGTCAAGCATAATCAAACCTGGAGTTACAGTAAAACAAGATTAGGTACAATATTGAAGAGGGACCCATTTGATATTAAATAGCAATTTAAAAGCCATCCTGGTGATCGTCAAGAAACTCAAAATTAAGTGTTCCTGTTGTGAGAAAACATCCAGACACCTGATGTGCATGTAGGCCTTTTATAAACATTTCTCCCTCCTCCAAACAACCCAAGAATGACATTACACTTGAAAACGTGAAAAGATCACTGCCAAAAAATATTAAGAAATGAAAGAACAGAAATTTAAAATTAGAAGGGAACTGAACTACTCATTTAAATCTTCATTGCTAATTCACGCAGAAAGCTTTAAGAATCCAACTTACAAGTACAAAAGCTAGAATTGATTCTGAAATTCAGCCATGTTGTGTAGCTATCAATGGATTCACGTTTGTTTTTCCATTGGAGAGGCATAGTCATATTACAGACTTAGTTGCCCAAGTTTAATTAGGAACTGCTGGAATTTGTTGCACATCAAATGAGTAAAAAACAGGTTTCCCATTTAACCGCATTAACAGTGTTCTTTTCACGAGCAGCAATTCTTCTCCCTTGGATGGTGGATGGTCTCCCCCTACTTTACCGTCCCAGAACGGTGGCAAGGAGGGCCATACGGATGTACATGCCGTTCTCCGCCTGCCTAAAGTATGCAGCCCGAGGATCTGTGTCCACTTCAACACTATAAAGGAGAAGGAAATTGGAAAATACAGAATTTGGCTGCCATAGTAAACATCAAAACATGAACACTACTTAAGAATTATCAGGACTGAGATAGCTAGCTAGATGGCATACAATAATATACCAACATTCCCCCGGTTAACCTATCACAAGGTAAAAATCAATTTTAATACAATACACCTAACAAACACCATAGCCTCACCTACCTTAAACATGCTTAGAACATCTACAATAGACTACAGATGGGCAAAATTATTAAAGCCTATTTTATAATAAAGTATTGAATATCATGTAATTTACTGAATAATCATACCCACCATAAAGTCAAATTGTAACCATTGTAACCTGGGGAGCATCTGTATACAAGCCATGTACAAGAACTTTAAGCTGAGAAAACAAAACACTGAAGATACCTGATCTCATTGACTCTAGGAAGAGGGTGCATGACGACCATCTTGCGTTTAGCTCCCGTCATGATGTGTGGAGTCAAGATGAACTGACCGAAGCACTGTTAAGAGCAGAGAGGATTTGGGGAATATCTCTCTCTCTCACTCTCTCTCACTCTCTCACTCACTCTCTCACTCTCTCACTCACTCTCTCACTCTCTCTCTCACTCTCTCACACTCTCACACTCACACACACACACACACACACACACACACACACACACACACACACACACACACACACACACACACACACAC
>JAODJX010000041.1:6876217-6893975 GCA_026776945.1 Isichthys henryi
TCTCTCACTCACTCTCTCACTCTCTCTCTCTCTCTCTCTCTCTCTCACTCTCTCTCTCACACACACACACACACACACACACACACACACACACACACACACACACACACACACAGTGACGGATTCTTACTGCATTGTACTCCTCCTCAGAAGCAAACCTCTCTTTCTGGATTCGGGTCATGTACAGGACATCAGTGTCCGCAAGCGCCTCTTCAATGCTGTCAAACTCCTCCTGATCAACATAAATCATTGTTGTGAGAAATGAGACCTGGGTAAAGTCCAAGTATATCCCAAACACTAGGCTGCCGTAGCACAACCGCTCAGTTAAAACGGAGCATTTCATGAACCTTTGGCCTTTCAGCCATAACTGCAGCCCAGGTCACTGATGTGAATAACCGCATCCACATTCGATCTGCGAGAGGGGCGCTTACTTGTTTGATTCCCTTAGATGCCACATATTCAATGATTTCCGGGGGCATGAGTAGGTTCTTTGGGGCCACGTAACGAAGGGTGATCCTGTACTGGGTGAGTAACCTGGCCAGGGAGTGGACCGTGCGACCATGCTTCAAGTCTCCAACCATGGTGATCTGCACAGGCCGACAGCAATTGGTCATTGACGACATCGTCTATAAACACACCTCACCTTTCAGTCTTTCCATGCTTGTCCAAGTTAAACAAGCGCAAACCTGGAACCTGGGATATAACAGATTTCGCAAACTATCTGGAGGTAACCTTAGGAAGGGTGCGGCCTTCATTTCTGGGAGTGGGGGTGGGGGGGGGGGGGGCAGATTTAAAGGACTCACGGTCATGCCGTTAACTGTGCCAAGTTCCTCCCGGATGGTGAAAATATCCAGTAGTGCCTGAGTGGGGTGTTCACCGACTCCATCGCCCGCATTGATCACCGGCTTGCGGCAATGCTTTGCCGCCATCTGCACAACAGAATCAGCAAGTCATTCACTCTATGGCCAGCAGGTGGCATAGTAGCAAAAAACCTGGATTTGTGACAGGAAGTTGTCAGCTGGAGTATTGGGAACCTCTCTGCCTGGGCTCACCTCCACAGCCCCCGGCTGAGGGTGCCGCAACACCAGCACGTCGGCATAGCAGCTCATGGTCTGCACCGAGTCGGCCAGGGACTCGCCCTTCTGGGTGGAGGAGGTAGACTCGGAGAAGTGGACGACAGAGCCACCAAGGCGCTGCATGGCGGCTGCGAAGGAGCTGCTGGTACGCGTGCTGACCTCATAGAACATCAAGGCCATCACCTTACCCTGGAGACACGACAGCTGTCAGCGCCTGCTACCACTCATGCATGAAAACTCACACGAGGCCTTCAAAAGGAGCCCTGGGTGAGCAGCCTACCACTATGTACCAGGAGCTGATCATTCCAGACGATCTCCCCTATCCCCACAACCACCATACTTCCTGACTATTGGGAAACTGGTTAAACTTGACTTTAATGCCATTCCTTCACAGAAACCTCAGCCTGATCACATGACAGATACCTTCCAAGTGCACAAACACTTCAAACCGAGGTAGATAAAAATCACAATCACTTCCTTTCACCAACATAGAACCCAGTATCAATTTTCTTTTGCAGGGATGCACGTAACTGGTAAACAACTACGCATTCACTTTTAAGAGCGATGCATGTGGTAATCTGTTGTTCTAACAGCACAAATGCATATGTATTTTATGTGTATTTGCGCTGATGTGACAAGAAATTATGCATTTCACCCTTTATTTGCTAATTCCTACTTCATTTAGCATATCAAGGTTACAATGCGCGGCAACTCCATAGAAATGCGTACGCATTCGCGCCGTTACAACAATCGATTGCTGTGTGTATCGCTTTTAAACTAGCATATCAGTTATTTGCATCCCTGTTTATCTGAAGGAGCTGTGTGTAGGAACAGATGTGGAATTCCTACCTTCAGAATGTCAAGACTCCTCTCCTTCTGTACCATCAAGCGGAGCGTATGAGCCACATTAAACAGGTGCGACATCTGGAATATCAAGAGGGAGGGATTCATAAAGCTTGTGCGGATGAGACAAGGAGAATTGTCAAAAGATGAAGGATGAGCGTATCCAATGGCAGCCATTAGACATGGGATATAGCCTGGGCTCCGGTGACGTGTGAATGAGTCACCTGGTCCTTGCTGAACTGCTTAACGGACAGGATGTGCTGGGCCACGAGGGGGTGCAGTAGAGGTGACATCTGAGTGTGGGTCACGGCTAAGGGGACCCCGTGTTGCGGTGACAGGATCCGGGACACTGGCGGGGGGTGAGCAGCAGCCTCCGCTGTCATCGCCACGTCTGAAGAAGCAGCAAGCAAATAAACCCAGGGCTATGCAGAGGCTGAGCAATGAAGAGGCCGCTCCTTAGTCCTTAATAGCCAGATGTTTCACATAACGACTTCATGGAATTTGATGGACAAACACTTAGGGATAAAGCAAAACTCTGCTTTAAAACAAACATTACAAAAATTAACACGAGAGAAAATCATATTGCATTCTCTGCCATTCAGTGTTGATTAAAGGTAGTGGTTCACTATTCCAGTCAAGATATGCATGGATTTAAGAAGGGGGGGGGGGGGGTCACCCTGGCCAGTACCCAATTTAATTCACTTAATTATGAGAACCCTGGCAGAAGCCCAGCTATTCACTTCCGCTGAAACCGCAATCAGACATGAACGACAGCCCTTTAAGCACAAGGGACGTCAGTTACGCAGAGTACAGCTCTTACAAATACAGGGTGTCTGCAGAAACAGGCAACCTTTCATCCAAAAAACTGCCATAGAGGGGATTAGAGCAAACTGTTTAATGAGGCATCAGTTCATCTTAGGCTGCAGCACTGATTACATTTTTCATTTGGGAAAATTAAACTGAATTAGACTGATTTCAGGAAAAGGACTACAGAAATCAAAATGTTACTGCACAGGTATAGGATCATAATTACTGATCTTTCCACTTGAAATTTACCACCAAAGCCTTTAATGAGTCTCAAGACCCGAGAGGCAGGATTCCTAAAACCTGCGAATGGTAAAGAATCTGTATTATGGACAGACAAACCATTTAAAACGCACAGTGACCAGGCTGCAAAGGGCCCAAGTTTAATATGCTTTGGCCTGATGAGATCAAGAGAATCCAAGCAAAACACGTCAGTTAACAACAATAAAGGGTGTGTGTTTGTGTGTGTATGTGTGTGAGAGAGAATGAAGGGGCTAGTACCTGGGGGCAGGCCAGGATCAGAGGCCCGGTGGACACGGGGTGGGAGTGCAAATCGGCACTCTGCAGACCGCCTGGGGCTGGGAGCACGTGTGCGCATGATCTCACACTGAGCAGCCTGCCGATGGCACTCTGGAGTCTGTCAAAGGTACGGACACATTATCACTGCTGCCGCCATCTGAGGCTGAGTCCACCTCGAAATGCTGACAGAACACCTAGATTACAGGACTCTACCTTTGGGATGTCCTTCACCAGCTCTGAGGCTGGCACTGAAGGCCCTACTTTGGCCCAGGTCTTCACATCCTGCCCATACCCAGGGGCCACCAACACCTATGCACCAGTAAGCATATCTCAAGCGTTAGTGTGGACCCAGTACAGCAGCCATGGATTCAATCCCAGTGAAGACAACAGTGGTCAGCAACCAGCTCTGACCAGTGAGAACAACAGAGCTCACCTGTCCATCAATATAGGCAACCTCCCCTCTCAGCACAACCCTCCTCACTTTACCCTTCACACTCATGCCCTTGAAGGGGGTCCATTTAGACTTTGTGAACTGCATGTGACTAGGAATGGTCCACTCCTGCTCCAGGTCCACCTGAAAAAACCCAGTGGTTCTTCAATATACAGAAACATCAGGCAGTATTTTAGGATGTTTCTGTAGCAGAAGCAGGGAGAAAAATGCAAACCAGATTTTTATAAGGTCTGTGAAAGTTTAGAGGATTTTGGAAGCATACACCATCAGCAGATCACTACAAGAATGTAGTCACAGAGATGGTCCAAACCTCCACATATGTGTTCTCCTGGGGTGGCAGGGAGAAGATCCTGCGCGGGTTCTCATACAGACGCTTGACGATGTCGTCGATGGTGAGGCGGCCCTTGCTTACTGCTGTGAGTAGCAGGGGTAACATTGTCTCCAAACCAGGGTACCCTGGTGGCGGGTTCTCTGAGTCCTTCTCCTTTACTGTGTGAGGGGCTGCACACATGGGGGGTCAGAATCAACCGGAGGACCAGAGGCATCTTAAACCTTGTGTCATGCTGGGTCACGGTCCTCACCGTGGTCTGTGGCGAAGCAATCGATGATATCCAGATTCTCCCACAGAGCCTCCATGTCTTCTCTTGTGCCCAACATGGGGCGCACCTGCGCCCGGCCCTCCCCAATATCCGCCACGTTGTCCTCGCACAAGAAGAGGTGGTGGGGAGCCACCTCACACGTCACCTGGATGCCCCTCTGCTTGGCCGCTCGGATGATGAAGATCTGTGCAGGGGGAAGGGCTGGGTTACAGATAGCATGATACCTCTAGCATCGAAAAATCCATATTTTCAAAATATAAACCATCTAGTGAACCACTTCCTGCAAATCCATTAACTCCCGGTGTAAAATGACTGAGCTCACCCATATCATTCCTTGCATTCAGCCTCATCATCCAAACAGAAGTAACTAATGAACTTGTGAATACAACTAATGAGGAGGAAATGTTTATTCGTAGCTGAACCAAAATGAGCAGGAATAAAAATCGTCCTTCTCGTGGATCTAGATCAGTGTCTCTCAACTCGGTCCTCAGGGACTCCTAGATGGTCCATGTTTCTGCTCCCTCCCAACTCCCTTCACACCTGTACCAGGTATTTGGAGTTCTTTATTGGTTAGGAGTTGAGGGGGGGTCCCTGAGGACCGGCATGAGAAACACTGATCTAGATCATTCTAAGTTAAGACTTGCTGTTAAATAGATTATAAATGAATAAAATGTATGAGGTATCAGAGATAATAGCTTCTAGGCAACCATCCCATGCCCCACATTGGCCTTAGACACTCACCTCTTCCTTCTTGGCAACGTGACAGATGTGCACAGGTCTCTGGTACAGCTGTGCCACCATGAGGATGGCAGCCACGGTCTGTTTCTCTGCATGTGCAACGATGGGAAGGTGCACTGGCCACTTCTCAAAGTGCTGCAGGTACGAGGCAGGTTTGGTGGGTTAGAGGCACCCAGCAGACCACACTAAATGAGATCTCCTCTTAGGCATACGACTGAATACCTCCATCCAGAGAGACACATTGTCCATCTTTAGCGTAGAGTAAGTATCGTTCAGGTACATCTTCAGACCGGCCGACGAACTGGCGATGGTGGGCAGGAAAGTGGCGTTGTCTGAAGAAGCACCCAGGTACAAGGCATAGTCACAGCGGCAACCAGCCTTGGCCAGCTGAAGATGTGCAGAAAAGAGATGGAGTTCAGGTGGACAGCCAAGCTCGCAAGGAGATATTAAAATGCACATCCATCATCGAAAAGTTGCAGAAGGGTTGCAAAAATTACCTTCTGGACTGTGGCAAGCGAGTTGGCATCAATGACCGCAGGCGTCGTGTTGGGCATGGCGCACACCATGGTGATGCCACCCGCGAGCGCGGCAGCAGTGCCAGATGAGAAGTCTTCCTTGTGGGTGGCACCCGGCTCACGCAAATGGACGTGCACGTCTATGAGACCTGGTGACACGAGGAGGGGGGCCCATAAGTAAGGAAACAGAGCCCAGGTCACCAGATCATGACATCGGATTGGGCTTACCTGGTAAGCGAATCAGCTTCTGTGATGTCATGCAGTCTATGTGGGTCTTAACCGGCGGCGCATGCCCAATCTGACGAAGAGCCTGTAAGGAGAAACACCAAGCACCAGCTCATGACTTATACCGTCCTTTAGCGCAGTAGTTCGTCCAATTTAGGTTAAGAATCAAGCTTAAACACATCAATGACTAGAGCTGAAATCTGATCTTGTCCTTTACTCATCTGCTGCCACACAGTGTGCAGCAAAGACGCCTTGAATCATCAGAGAAGAGTGGGTTGGTCCCCTGCTCACCTGGACAAAGAGCTTGGTGCACTTAATGTCAATGATGAGAGGCACGGAGTAGTCAATGGCCATGCGGCGTGTGCGGTATCCCTTGGTGACGAAGGAAGAGAGGCGGCGGCCGCCAGAATTCCTCATGGACAAGTTGATGACCATATCAAAGTGGTTCTCCTCCAAGTAATCCATGATGTTCCTCTGCTTCTCTTTGGTTGGACAGTCTGACTCCTCGTCAAAGGGCCAGTCTACTGCCATCACCTTCAGGAACAAAAGGCGATGTCACCAGCAAGGTTAACGACATGCAACCTCCTTTCGCAGGTCTGAGCTGTGCACGTTGTACCACATGGACAAAATACCTTCACTCCGTGCTCCGTGTAATAGTCCGCTGTGCCCAAGCTGGCATACAGGTTGTACCCGAGGCTCTCCAAAGCCTGGACTGTGGGCAACAACTCACTCTTGTTCTATTAAAAAAAAAAAGAAATAGAAAAACGAGAGAAAGTTTATTCATTAAAGTTATTCATTTAACTAGTCAACAACATCCAATCAGATACGGGTAAACATATGAGTGAGAAGTAGCCCATACTTTATAGCTACCAATAGAGAGGAGGATGTTCTTCTTGGGGATCTTGAAGCCAGTACTAAGCATGGCCTTCAGGTAGGCCTCGTAGCGGTCCTCTCCAAAGCAGGCCACCTCGCCAGTGCTGGTCATCTCCACCCCCAGCACCACATCAGCTCCCGCGAGGCGTGAAAACGAGAACTGCGGGACCTGAGGCACACAAAAGTTCACCAGTAGCAGCCTTGCATTGAATACTTTAGGAGCTATTCAAACACACATTTATATAATTGATTTCCCTCAGGTACTTTTTACTATGAAACATATAATATGGGGGCGGCATGGTGGTGCAGTAGTTAGCACTGTTGCCTCACACCTCTGGGACCCGGGTTGGAGTCTCCACCTGGGTCACATGTGTGCGGAGTTTGCATGTTCTCCCCATGTCGTCGTGGGGTTTCCTCCGGGTTCTCCGGTTTCCCCCCCACAGTCCAAAAACATGGAGCTAATTGGAGTTGCTAAATTGCCCATAGGTGTGCATGCGTGAGTGAATGGGGTGTGAATGTGCCCTGTGATGGGCTGGGCCCCATCCTGGGTTGTTTCCTGCCTCGTGCCCATTGTTTCCAGGATAGGCTCCGGACCCCCCGCGACCCAGTAGGATAAGCGGTTTGGAGAATGGATGGATGGATGGACATATAATATGTAAATAGACTGATTTTGTGTAAGGCCACAGTACAATATTATACCTTCAGATTACATATTGCCAAATACTCTTGGTGACTAATAATTAGTTTTACGGAATTTCAAGTCTTAACATGTTAGCTTCTCGTCTCGCAGGAAATTGACGTCGATGTAGTGGCATGCGATGGTGTAGTCATTACACATAGCGGATACACATAGCTATAAAGATTGCATAGTTAAATACACTGGTGTCCGACAGAGACCCTGTGGTAGTTTCCAGTCACCCTTTGTGTAATCTGCTTGTTTAACTTCTGATAAGCAAACACAGTTTTACTTTCTCCCCATTCATCTGTTGTAGAAGTATTAGCCGAACTCCCTTCCTCTTACCTTGACTCCAACGATCCCTGTTCCTTTCATCAGCCCTACAGGCTCCACCTCTTCTCTCATGATGACCTGGGTTGCCAGGGCCACAAGATCCACCCCGAGTGTCTTCGAGACGAAGGGGAAGGAACGCGAGACCCTGACATTACACTCGATCACCTTCAGCTGGTCGTCCTGCCAACGGAATAGAAAAACACTTATCAGGACTAAATATTAAACAAGTGATGATCAAGTCAACTCAAAATTCCTGTGGCCTGCTTGGTTAAAATTTGTTCGGCAAGAAAAAGGCCTTTTTTCCTTACCTTAGCAATAAGCTGCAGGTTAAAAGGACCAGTCACTTGTAACTCCTGGCCAATGGCATGCACAATCATCTTGATGCGCTCCATGGTCTTCTGATTGATGTCTTGAGGTGGGGTGACCAATGTGGCATCTCCCGAGTGAACGCCTGCATTCTCCACGTGTTCCGAGATCCCCATGGCAATGACTACACCATCGCATGCCACTACATCGACGTCAATTTCCTGCGAGACGAGAAGCTAACATGTTAAGACTTGAAATTCCGTAAAACTAATTATTTATATGCAAGGATGGTAAGAGGATTACCTCTAAGCACTGTCAGGCAGGTTCACCTGTAGGGCCTTTAAACCATGAACCGAACAACTCCATTTTCAAAATGTCAACACTAACACAGAAGTCAGGGAACTCATTACACTTCATAATTCATGCAAATTCATGTTTTTATGGTCCACATTTGGACTTCCTACCTTGGCCTCCTGGATGAACTTGGAGATCACTACAGGATGCTCCTTGGACACAGCCACTGCATTGCTGAGGTATTTCTCTAGGTCACTGTCAGAGTATGCCACATTCATGGCAGCCCCGCTCAGCACGTAGGAGGGCCGCACTAGGCAAGGGTAGCCGACGGTCTCGCAAAAACGCATAGCCGACTGTCATTGAGAACAATGAAGACCAGACGTCTCAATCAACTACAGACAATAGCGTATGGGCTACAAAATACGATCTAATTATATTTTCTTCCACAAATTTGTCTCAGTTTATACCAATGCCCATTTAAATTACGATTCCCTGGCTAATATTGTAGTAGGCTATAAAATCTACTTAGCAACAAACACTCAAAATAAGATTCAATAGCAGGATGTTATAAAAAGTAGGACTGCATGGTTGCACATCGGGTTTATGTGGCGCATTCGCAATAATCCGAATTTTCACAGATTAACTTCTGGGCGTCACAGTACATCTCATGTTAGGAGCGCTACTAATCTGATTACCAAACTGTGGGCGTAAGTAAACGTCCCATAGTACCAAAAAGTTGGCATATAGACAAATGCTTACGTCCATCATCTAAAGCCCTGCTGATGACTGCACATGTGCCATAAAATTACGATGCTATAATGTGCAGAACTAATAAAAAGCATTTGTTCATGGATCTCAGTGTGGTGGTTTTACCTCCGTCTCAGCAAGCTCCTTCCACTGTGGCTGACTGATGCCAATGGTGTCCAGCATCCTGGAGAATTTGAAGCGATTCTCTGCAGAGTCAATGAACTCGGGCGAGGTGCCCAGGATACGGCACTGTTGCCGGTGGAGCGCCATCGCGATGTTGTTGGGCAGTTGACCCCCCATGGACAGAATGATCCCTTCGGGGTTCTCCATCTCATAGATGTCCATCACTACCTGTGGGAGCCATCGGAAGCTTGGGGTCAAGCACGCTGATGATTGGACAAAAGCAAAATCTCACGAAAAAAAAAAATTAAAAATGCATGCCTCAAATGAGATCTCATCAAAGTAGAGTCGGTTGCACATGTCGTAATCTGTGCTGACAGTTTCTGGGTTGTAGTTCACCATGATGGTTTTGTAACCCATCTAGAAGACATGAGGCACGTGATATACATTGAAGACAACAGCAAGGCAAATGCAAACATTTTACAAGAATATCCCTTACATTAAAAGGCAGAGAACGGTTGCGTCGACCAGAATCCTTCCACCCAGTAACTGGGCAATCCCATGTATGTAGGTCTTCCCCTTCCCCAATCACTGTCTTCACCGCCACCGTTACCGCCAGCATACCTTACGAAGCTCCATGATGCAACCCACGGCACACCAGTCAAACTCCACGCTGCTGCCGATGCGGTAAACGCCAGACCCAATGACCATGACATGTGGCTCCCCAAAGGTCAGGTCACTCTTTATGCCATGGTAAGTCAGGTACAAGTAGTTGGTATGGGCTGGCCACTCAGCTGCCACTGTGTCGATCTGCTTCACCACTGGAAGGATCTTCCAGTCGTGGCGGAGCTTCCTCACTGCCAGCTCTGTGCTGTACATCACATGGTAGCATCAAGAAGTTCATGCTAAGTAGTCTCATACATCCTTGTATCAGCTAGCTTTGGTAAAATGGAACCATATTTGTATAAACTCTTTTCATTTGATGACTTATCTACAAGCACCATGTGACGTTACCAATTATAAAATCAATTAAGGAAATGAGTGAGACAAGAAAAAACATTAAAACTGAATGCCCCAAGGGATAAAGGACTCGGCAGTGTCCTCAAGGTGTGCCTTTTCAGTAGACGATAGTGGAGAGTGTGAAATACAGTACCTCTGTATAGCCAGGGCGATCTGCTTGTCCGAGAAGCCCAACTGCTTGGCTGTCCTAAGGACCTCGGGAGGAATGGTAGTTCCTTCCTGTCGGAAGGACTCCAGAAGTTTCTCGTGATCGGCGATGTTTTTCATCTTGTGCAGGAACCAGCGGTCGATCTTAGTCAGATCATACAGGCAATCGACGGAATACCCAGCACGAAACGCAGCAGCCAGCACAAAAATGCGCTTATCCGTAGGGGTCTGCAGCTCCTGGTATAAAAATTAGGGTGAGGTGTTTATGTCACAGCAGACCTGACAATCCTGGGAGATTAGTGCACGTTTGCAGAGAGCTGACCAAACTAACCTGATCAGAGACGGGTTTGATGGTGTGGTCAAAGCCGACACAGTTCTCATCCACCATTCTTAGGGCCTTTTGGAAGGCTTCCTCAAAGTTGCAGCCAATGGCCATGACCTCCCCTTGTGCACAGATACCACAATCTAATTAACACCCTTCCTAGTTTTAGCTTATGACCTCCAGCAAATTTAAAACCAACAACAGTTAAAGTAAACGGGCCTACCTCAGGTTTTCAGAATGATTTGCAACAAGCAACAGGTAGGAGAGTGGTAAATGGTACAGATTCTATATTCAAATACGACTAAACAGGCGCTGTTTCTATAGACATACCGACACTCTTCATGGAGCTGCCGATCTTAGTGCTGACTCTGAGAAATTTGCTCAGGTCCCAGCGAGGCACCTTGACCACGCAATAATCCAGACTAGGCTCAAAATTGGCCGTGGTGGAGTTGGTGACCGAATTCCTAAAAAGTGAAGTACATTTCAATTGAGTGTGTACTTCTCTCTGCCCATTTAATATCAAATCATTAAAGCAAGCTCACAAGTCACACGCTAGCATTGTGTTTGACGGAAAAACTCACTTGAGGACAGGAAGTGGAATACCGAGGCCTAGTTTAGCTGCCACGTATGCCAGTGGGTATCCAGTTGCCTTACTTGCTAAGGCAGAGCTTCGAGATAGGCGTGCGTTTACCTCTATGATGTAATACTAAGAGAGGGAGGGGGTGTCAGAACAAAAATATCCACTGCTTTCCATCCCCCAATCTGCAACTCGGCGCCAATGCATTGCCCGCACCTGCTCAGATTCTGGATTGAGCGCGTATTGGATATTGCACTCCCCCACGATTCCAAGGTGGCGGATGACCTTGATGGCGGTGTTCCTCAGCATACTGTATTCGTGGTCATTGAGTGTCTGGCTGGGTGCCACCACTATGGACTCTCCAGTGTGGATGCCCAGGGGATCTATGTTCTCCATGTTGCACACCTAGAGGGGACCCGCCACAGCAGAACATAAAGTCCGTTAGTAGTTTATATTTTCACAGAATGGCACATTCCACAATTTCCAGGGACGTGTTGGTCAAAATACAGTGAGTCTTACATGGGGTTTCATATGCGAGGAGAAGACCCACCAAACAGAGTGGTTCACATTCCAGGCAGTTGGGTTAGACAGTAGAGATACATCTAATGTTGTCTACTGGGTTTCCAGTTAAAAATCAAGCGAGTTACACTTTCCATGCTGTGTTGCTCTATGAGCCATGACAACATTAGCAATACCTTCTACTTTACCTCCTCTTAGTTCCGGAATCATGAAAATGCAACTGGCATACAACGTACCGTCACGCAGTTATCGTAGGCGTCCCGGACAACCTCATACTCAATCTCCTTCCAACCTTTGAGGGACTTGTCAATTAGCACTTGGGAGGTGTGCGCAAAGGTCTGTGTGACCAGCGTCATCAGCTCCTCCCGGTTGTTGGCGAAGCCTGAGCCAAGGCCGCCAAGGGCGAAAGCGGAGCGCACCAGCACGGGAAAGCCCAGGCGCTCGCCAGCTGCCACTGCCTGAGGGTACGAAGCAAAATCGGGCTACAGCAGGAGTGGTCAGCGATGAACAGAATTAAATGAGACCTGCACTCAGGCATTAGACTTTGAAATTTATACACAGTGATTTTTTCCCCCAATATTACACAATAGGCATGTGCAGTCCTCAAAATGGCTAAACACAGCTATGAAACCAAACCAAAATCAAAGGTACATTTATAGCTGCAGATCAGGCGTATCAATTCTGGACCTATGAGGACAGTATATGTAACAAGATAAGTATATAAGCGCTTCTCACACATATACACTCCCCTGTTCTGGGCATGTCTGAATTCATGGGTTCAACTGGGTTGTTGTCCCAGGTGGCCGAAAAGCCAGAGTGGAGAGGGTCTCCGTCACCTCACCTGTTCAACGGACATGGCCGCTTCACTAGGCGCCACATGTTCGTTGATCTCCTCCATCTTCTCCACAAAGATCTTGCGGTCCTCCGTCATCTCGATGGAAGCCACGGGCGTCCCCAACACCCGGACAGAATAGCGCTCCAGAACGCCCTGTTTCGTCAGTTCCACCCCACAGTTGAGAGCGGTCTGCCCCCCAAAGGTGAGCAGTACCCCATCAGGACGCTCGTTTTTAATAACCTGGAAATGCCAAGAGGACAGGGAATGTCATTAAAAACCCTTAAATGAATGTTCAGAAAGGACTTATAATATTAAGCAATTTTATTCATTTATCTGACACTTTTATCCAAAGCAACTTACAGGAAGAGTTACTTTATATGTGCTTCCAGGGATTTGAACTCATAATCTTTATGTCATTAATGCATGTTGAGCTACAGGTTGTAGAGGAAGATTCGTGCCTGTAACATCGTGGAAGTGTCTACAGATGGAAGGATACCCACTGTACACATCTTACCTGTGTGACATACTCTGCGGTGATGGGAAGGAAGTACACCTTGTCAGCAAGCCCCTTGGAGGTCTGCACTGTGGCAATGTTGGGATTGATGAGGACCGTTTGGATGTTCTCCTCCTTCAGCGCCTTTATGGCCTGCAGAGGGCACCAACCGCAGAAGAGGGAGGGACAATTTATCAACGTTGCCATTGTTGCACCACAAGCGAAGTCTCTGCTGCTTTCCCGGTCCTCAGTCAGGTCCATGAACCCCTAACGTTCCCTCGGCCTGTGGCTTGGATGTGCTCACCTGAGAGCCAGAATAGTCAAACTCCCCAGCCTGGCCAATGGATAGGCCACCCGAGCCCAAGATCAGCACTTTCCGGGGGCGCAAAAAGTCATTCATTTTGGGGGCTCCGGTGTAGGTGAGGTGTTCAGTCAGCCTTTCCTTCACTGTGCAAAACATTTGACCTTGACTGTTAATACCTCAGACACCCATAACGTGAAACCCACTTCAAAAAGCATTAGCAGATTTTAGTGCGAAGGCATTTTATTGGCCGTGGAAGTTGTATTAAAATCGGTCTGCCATCAACTCAAGTGTCGCAATCTCTGACCTG
Source organism: Isichthys henryi (assembly GCA_026776945.1). Taxonomy (NCBI): domain Eukaryota; kingdom Metazoa; phylum Chordata; class Actinopteri; order Osteoglossiformes; family Mormyridae; genus Isichthys; species Isichthys henryi. The sequence continues at coordinate 6,889,861 of JAODJX010000041.1, forward strand.
GCTTCCCAACTTTGCCCTGTTTGAAGTCAGTGATCAGGGCCAGGAACACATCAAAGAGGCCGACCAAATCCATGGGGCCTGCCATGTGTTCTGGGTGGAACTGGACACTGGACAAAGACAGAAAAAAAAAAAACATCAAGACTTCATGGAACATTTAAGTTTACATGTTAAACCTCTGTAGCACCCATTTAAACAGAAACAAATGAATTTGAACCATGTTACATTATTTAATTATTTAGTAAGTTTTTTCTCATTCTGTGCAATTTACATTACACTCTGCATTTATTCAAGGGATTTTGAGACTCGAAATCTGATGTGAATTATACAACTGAAACCTATGACAGACAGTATCACCCACAGCCAATCAGACTGATTTAACCCACTTCCCATTGGCTATTTTAGTGGTGGGTCTCACTGGGTCAAACCAATTGGAAAGCGGTGCGAAATCCACATCTTCCCCATCATTCACATTTAGGCACTCGACAAGCCCTCCGAGTTAACACACTCAGGCCCACCTGAACATGGCCTTGGTGTTGTGCACGATGCCCTCACTCGTCTGGTCATTAGCATTGGTGAAGAGCACATCCCAGTCCGAGGGGAGAGTGTCCGGGTCCACTGCAAAGCCGTGGTTCTGGGAGGTAATGAAGCAGCGGCTCGTTCCCTTGTGGATACAGGGCTGGTTGTGGCCACGGTTTCCGTACCTGGAAAAAGATGCCAGATGTCATGCTCACAGACACGCAAGGACATCGTCTCCTGCCAGCAACCGCATCCCATGATTCAGAGCCTCAAAAACGTAACCGATACCAAACAACATACTGTACAATTTGATGTGATCTTGAGCAGGAAAGACTTTTTTATAGGGCCATGTTTATGGGAGTTTCTACCGTGTGACCCTTGGACCCAAAACAGCTGCACAACCAACAGGATGGTGAGAAAGGTGGGGGGGGCTCTGACTGGCCTTGAGAAGAAGCTAACAAAGCCTTGGTCTCAGGGCGCCTTAACGAAAACAGACCAGTTGAACCGCACGAGTGGAATTAAAGAAAGAGGAAAAAAAAAAAAAGGCTTTGGTAACAATTTAGAATTTCACACGGGTCTTGAACTTGGGAGCCATGGGAAGTAAGAACGGAGAGAATCTGTCGCTGCGGTTTTTTTAAATTTTTGGTACAAAGTCGAGAACAAAGGAAAAGATGGGAATGAACAATTAATCCCCCCCCTCCAAAAAAAAAAAAAAAAAAAAAACGCTTCTATCCGTCTAGCTGCCATCTCTCCCCCGCCCCCATCCTCCAAAAGACCCCACGCCAAGACTAGGGCCACGACTGGAACACGCCAAAGCCACAGAGAGGCCACATGTAGCTAATTCCCCAGTTTCTGCTTAGAACTGGGAACGGCTCTTGACCTTGTCAGGCCCACTTTAGAGTTCTGAGTCCAGCTTTTCTCGCGCAGCAGGGAATATGTGTAGTGGATTTCATTCCTTTTTTGCTGAATTTGAAGTATCCTCGGTGTTTCATTGCTTCCTTTTATTTTTGCTTCAAATGTCAAACTTAAGACTCGGGATCCCCGAACCTCTTTTCTTCCGTCGCCGTGACTCAAATCCTTGCGGGCCGCCTACAGGCCATGTGAGGTTACTACGCTTTCTCTCCACAAAGTGCTGGAACAAGAGCGGAACTTGAGAGTTTGAACGTGCTCTGTCCTTACGCTGTGGGACCAATAAAGGTTTTGATCTGAGATGGAGAGAGACTCGGGGTAGATGACGGAGTTCTCAAATGTTAAGCGTCAAATTATGGTAAATCATTTCGGTTTCGTTTTTTTATATGGAAAGTGACATTTTCTCACCCATACTTAGGGAAGTATTTTTTTTCACCTCAAGCAGTTTAGGGTAAGAGGCTGATTACACGACAGCCTTCCCCGGGTTCAAAAGTCCAGGACCATAATCTCCTCACTGCCTACAGCCTAGAGACTACGATGCACTCCCAAGTCCAGAGTCAGCCGGGCGAGGGACTTTACCTGGCATGCAGATGCAGGTGAACTCTCCAATGCGATCCAGGCAGGTGGCATCGTTTTGGCAGGGCATGGACAGGCACTCGTTGATGTCGATCTCGCAGCGCGGGCCAGTGTAGCCCCGCCCACACTGGCACAGGAACGAACCCTCGGTATTGACGCACTTGCCGAAGTGCTCACAGGGGTTGGCGCCTGCCAAGGGCAGGAAGGAGGAGGAAGGGGGTAGTGGTGGTCAGGGAAGATGGCCACACACACTTTGACTCGAGCACCATTCATAAAAAGACTCCAAACTTGCCTCCCCCCCCCCAACAAAAGACACCGTCTGATGGACATGTGGACAAGGCCGGCTGGAGCCCCTCTTACCGATGGAGCACTCGTCCATGTCCTGGTTGCAGGCCCCGCCCACAAAGCCGGCAGGGCAGGTGCAGATGGCACGCCCGTTCAGGGGATTGGTGTCGCACACGGCGCCCTCATTGCAAGGGTTGCTGACACAGGCGTCATCCAAGTGGCATAACAGGCCTGGGAAGACAGCAAGCGGGCGCTCAGATACCCATATGCCCCTCTGAGAGATGCCCCTCCTCCCAGAATTACAACCAGATGATGGCTCTGTGAGTCAGCGAGCAGGTGGGCCCCAGGGGAGACTGTGGTGTAGTGGTGACTGTGTCTACACGTAACTGTGATGTCACAGCGGGTATCGGGTATCCAGGCGTGGCTGTCCAATGGTGGCTTAGCTAGTATGACTCAGGGGTGATTCTGGGATTATTTTTATGGTGCAGGGCATAAGAGGAGTCATAATTCATACAGAGGGCCACTTAAGTGACATTGATACAGAGAGGCCAACTTTATCAATAGCCAATGATGTTGCTTGAAGTGAGTGACAGGAAAAAGGGCCAATCAGCTTTCAGCAGGGGCCGGTGCCACTGTGTGCCCGCCCCTGTTATGATTTTACCTACATGTGTGGCTGACCGCATGTTTTCAGTTCATGTTGCGTCTGCTCCCGCGTATGATCACGTGACTCAGAAACGGGTGAGACTCAATGGCGATGTCTGTGTGCCGGGGGTCGGTCGGTCACCTGTCTTGCCGACGGGACACTCGCAGAAGAAGGAGGCGACACGATCGTGGCAGGTGGCGCCGTTGAAGCAGACGGCGGTGGCGCAGTCGTCGATGTTCTCGCTGCAGTCATCGCCCGTCCAGCCGTTGACGCAAACGCACGTGTGGCCGCCAACCGTGTTGAAGCAGGTGCCGCCATTGTGGCATGCGTTGGGCTGCATGAGGCACTCATTGACGTCCTCGGCACAGTACTGACCTGTGGATGGGCGTCTGTGAGTTTGCCGGTCCCCGAGCCACACCGTGACACGGGCCATGGGATGGCGGCCATACCTGTCCACTCCGGCAGACATTGGCAGTTGTAGGTGTTGACGCCATCCACGCAGTGGCCCCCATTCATGCACTTGTGTCCCGGGCAGTCATCCACGTTCACCTCACAATTCTGTCCTTCGAACCCTGGACACCGGATGGGGGAGGGAGGGGTAAACAAGGTTATTAAAATTAGAGAATCTATTCGCACTTAAGATACCTTTTATCCGCAAGAACTGTGGTAACAATATGTGTGTGTCGGGGGGTGGGGGGGGGATGACAGAAGTCAGATTTGAGGCATAAACAGTCTGGGAACATCGCAGAAGGTTAGGGGCTGAGCTGAGCACTTATGGACCAGGCGTTAAGCAGCGAGTCCCTCCCTACCCCCCCAGCTGGTCCTGTGCGTGTTTATATGAGTGCACGTCCTGGACGGAAAGCAGAGCAGCGTGTCAGCTGTTTAGGCCTTCCCACACTGAGTGTGTCAGTCCTGACGGAAGAGAGGGGCCTCCCTAAACGAAAGGGACCGGGTGGGGGTGGCTTTGGGGGGGCTCCCAGCGACATGCGCGTGTTTAAAAACTTCCTTCGCAGTTTCGATGACTTCCTCATCCAGCAAGATACATTTCCTGTCCTCTCTCCGGAGAGAGGTCAGAAGGGCCTTAAAGTAAACTCCTGCTGTTTATATAGCCCCCCGCCGCCCCCGCCCCGTGGGGGGGGGGGGGGGGGGGGGGGGGGGGGGGGGGGGGGGGGGGGGGGGGGGGGGG
>JAODJX010000041.1:6918886-6931449 GCA_026776945.1 Isichthys henryi
GACCCAGGAGGAGACTCGAACCCGGGTCCCAGAGGTGTGAGGCAACAGTGCTAACCACTGCACCACCATGCCGCCCCATCATGAAGTCAATGATAGCAAAATAATCCATCCATTCCTCCATCGCTCCATCCATCCGTTTTCTATACGGGGAGAACATGCAAACCCCACACGCATGGAGGGGAATGACTAAAGCAGTATAGTCGGGCACTGGCAGTCTGACAGGCTAGGGTGCTAAAAAGGCTGCAGTGTTGAGTGAATTCCTACGCTATCCTGGGTGATTAAAACCTTTGTACAACTGTCTGTCTTTCAAGTGCTGCCAGACTTTTTATGGTACAGCACATGTTTCCCCTTCTCGGGTGCTTGTCAGGTATATGTGCCCAGGTAAGCCATTAAAATGCAGACAGAACACCGCTGTCAAGACCCCGGACTGAGAGCTGCTTCTGCGCGCTGCTTCTCTCTGCCTGTGACCTCCGAGCACCAGAAGCGGCAGAGGCACACAAGCACATGCTGATCCTCTACCTTCTTTCCGACTTCAGCTCCTTCGAGTTCGCCTTGGAACTGGCACGGCTCTCCATGAAGCACAAGATCCCGGATGTTCACCTGAAGAACGCCATGTTCCTGGAGGATGAGGTACGGTGCCTTTAGGGTCATTCTACAAGTGCGATTCCAGTCCTCATTAACTGGCTTAAGAACAGCCGACTAACTGCAAACAAAGTTACCTGATAAATGGCCTGACCTCGTGATTGGACCCCAGTCTTCACTCTCACTTGTATGTGTCTCCAAGGAGAGCAAGACAGGATATGCAGAAAGACGCGTGCCAAAGTACCTGAACTCAGACTTGTGGAAATGGCAAAAAAAAGCATAATTCTTTTCATTTTTTCATTGATTATTGGATTCTTCTAAATGTCACTGATCGGTCAGTAAACTTATAATATGACCCTGTGGGCTGCTTTCTCTTTTAAGGGAAGATTCTCTGAAGCAGAGACTGAGTTTGTCAAAGCAGGGAAGCCCAAAGAAGCCGTTCTGATGTAAGTATCCCAGGCAGACGTGGAAGGCCTGCCACCTCAAGGCATGCAGTGCATGCTGGGAAAACCCCAGTAGACAAAGACAAAAATTGATTAATTGTCGTTTTAACAAAAGGGGAGTAGAATGTGGATTATTGATTCAAAAAACCTGCCTGTTGTTTAAGTTCTTGCTGCTGGTCAGGGGCAGCTGAGCATTGGTGTGTGTAGCTAACACTGAGTACCCAGTGTCCAAATTCCTCTCACCTGCACAGGTACATCCACAATCAGGAGTGGGCCAATGCCCAGAGGATGGCAGAGGCCCACGACCCTGACAGCGTGGCGGAGGTGCTGGTGAGCCAGGCCAAATCCTGCTTTGAGCAGAAGGACTACCAAAAGGCGGAAGCTTTCCTGCTGCGAGCCCAGCAACCAGAGCTCGCCATCAAGTACTACAAGGTGAGAGGGACACTGAGTGAGACCCAACAGCAGTCTGGAACTCCTTTCCCATTGGCAAATTTTATTTGCAGCTTATTATACAAATAATGAATTTCTCCCTGCTTAATTAAGAGAGAAACTGAGAAGCCTGTGGCCTTCATGTGATGGTAGAGCACCACATCACATTGATTAAAACCTGGACAAATTAGGGGGACATAAGAAGTATGGGAGTTGACCATGAGTCTGCAAGCCCACAATGCATACAGGTCTTTGTCCCAAATGAGCACTTAAGCACATGATTCAACTAAGCCCTTATCCAATTAGGCCAATCTGGTCCTCACTCTGAGTGCTGAGGGCGTTGGCTGTTTCAGGACAGCTGCGAGACCTGCCCAGACCGTGGCCCTCCAGGACCAGAAGCAGACAGCACTGGGACAGCCTGTTGAAAGATTCCCTGTATCATGTGCCCAGCAGACCTCCAAAAGCCCATCTGGCCTGTCCTTCTGTGGCCGTGCCGCTCAGATGACTTAGCTGGCAGGTTCAGAGCTAGCAGAGCTCGCAGAGAGCTGGAGGATGTGACGGGCCTGAGGACAGGCCGGTTCTAGGACTGTCATTCGCTGAGGATGAAGTCAGGTGGCTGCAAAGGACACATGAATCTTCCACTTGGCCCATCTCCGCCATAGGAGTTCAATTGGCCAAAGCATAGCCTGCGATAACAGTACTGTCACGTCTAAAAGTGAGGAGACACTAGCTACCTAGTGCTACTTACTGACAGACCATAGCGAATATGCAGAGTATCTATAGATGCGGAGCGACACGTCATGTCTGGGTCTGAGGCACACGGGCATCTTTGGCCCACAAATGAGATCCAGGGTAAACCAGAGCTTCTGTTTCAGGAGGCGGAGATGTGGAGCGACGCAATGCGGATCTGCAAGGAGTACGTCCCGAAGAAACTTGGGCTTCTGCAAGAGGAGTACGAGAAAGAGGCCGTTAAGAAGGGGCCCCGGTGAGAGGAATATCTCCTGACATTCATCGTCGGCTTGAATGTAACCGAGGGGGTCATCGGCTGAAGGGCGCTTTCACGTCGGAAAAATCTCCGCATGCAAAATTACGCCCGCATTGTGGGGAGAGCGTACACCCGAGCCTTCCTGTTGTGGCAGCATCTATTCACGTTTACTCAGGCCTTTGTTAAAACATGGCAGGTTTTTCATCCTAAATTAAATCCATAACGAGAAGCTCATTACAGAGCCGACACAGTCGGGTCGTTTCTCTGCAGATAATTTCCCCGTTTTAATGACTTGTGGGAAAACATCAAAGGGCCTTTTCGGAGAGCAAAGATGGCTTTTCGTGTGGTCTTCGCTGCTGCCTCTCTGGAGTTCGCCAAAGCCTTCGTGTGTCATTGGCTGATTACACGGGAGAGCCCGGTGCCTGCGATCTTTGAGATTAACGTCGTGTAACTTTGTCGACCTGCACTGGCATGAGAGAGGCGTGGCAGAGACCTCTCTCAGACTCCACCTTAATCGGGCTTGAATAGATATAAACCATCATTGATGTGTGTGTGTGTGCGCATGCACATATGTGTGTATTTATGGTCCAATGCATTGCATTGTGAGGACGTTCGATCCCCACAATGTGATAAAAACCTGTTATTTTGACATTGTGGGGACCGTTTTTTCAGCCCGCACAAGGAGAAATTCAATCTTATAAAAATCTGGGACTGCAGTCAAAAAACTAAAAACGCCATTTGATTGGTCCCTTATGGTTAAGGTTAAGGCTGGGTAGGGGTTAAGGTTGTCATTGTTGGGATTAGGAATTTGCCCATAGAAATGAATGGAGAGTCCCCACAAAGATTACAAACTGTATGTGTGTGTGTGTGTATGTGTGTGTGTGCGTGCGCCAAGGGTAATTCCTCCCATAGCTAGGCTCTGAACCTGCGCGACACTGAATAGAACAAACGCGCGCGGAGCATGAATAAATAAAGAGGAGGAACATCAGAATTTGTTTTTGTATGGTTGTTTTTTTTTTATATCACTAGTAGGCAGTAATCTTCTCTTACTGTTCATTCCAGGACTCAAGCTGCCTCTTTTGATACTACTCATTTGTCACCTAATGACACCGAAAACTCTCAAGACAAACATGCTCCGAATGGTTTGTCTCTTTGGAGTAAAGCGTGTACAGCGTCGGTCCTGTGGGCACGCGGGTGTCAGCCAAACGGAGCTGATATGTAATCACTTTTTGCTGCCTGTTGTGCGGTGTGACAGGGGCATGGAAGCTCTGCTGGAGCAGGCCAGAGAGTGGGAACAATCCGCAGAGTATGGCCGGGCTGTGGAGTGCTACCTGAAGGTCGAGGATGCCTCTAACGCCGCCCTGCTGGAGAAATGCTTGACGAAGGTACCTGACGGAGCAGTGACATTTCTGTGACACGGTATTGCTTGCCAACCAGTATGTAATAACTGCAGCAGATGATGAAAAGAGTTCTACTTTAGCGCATATTGCACAGCAGTATGCGGTAATGGACGTGACATTATGGGGGCGGTGTTTCCCAATAGCGCACGCTAACGATAGTTAGTATCCATGAACATGAAGGGGGTAGCGGGTAGCACTGCTTTGACTCGGCGCCTCCCGCCTGCCTGTCCTCCGATAGGCGGCCGAGTTGGCGATTAAGTTCCTGAGCCAGGAGAGGGCGCTGGACACCATTCGGGCTGTGGGCCCACGGCTGGTGGAGCTGCGGAAGTACAGTACGGTGCGTGAGGTCACGACTCCCTTTAAATACTGTGGGAGTGGGGGGCATGACGACTAGTTAAGGAACATTTTTAACAAGATAGGCTTGTTATGTATGATAACATACTGGTTATTCGCAGCTTATTGCCTCATTTGTCTACTGACAATAATAATGGAAGTTTTATAAATCTTTATTGCCTCAGGCTGCTGAGCTGTACCTGAATGTAGACCTCATTAAGGAGGCTATAGATGCCTTCATTGAGGGGGAGGAGTGGAACAAGGCCAAGAGAGTGGCCAAGGAATTGGACCCGAGGTGAGGTGCCTCCCCTTCCCTCAGGAGCCCCCCAGGGAGAAGCTGTAAACCCAACCCAAGTAGCCTGGCCTTCTCTCGGGGATAGGGGGGCCTCCTGGATTTACAACCAACACATTTGCTTAAGAGGACATGGTGCTTTTCCTGCCGTCTCCCTCGGGGCTTGTGCATGGGAGGAATCTCGTGAAGCACTTACTGAAAATCCTCCATGCATTTGCCACACACACACGCACATACATGTCGGGTAAACATATCTTCATGGGGACCGCTCATTCATTTCTATGGGAAAAATGGTAACGACAACCTTAACCCCCACCATGCCCTAACCATAACCATGAGTAACCAAGCAAAATACAAGAGTTTTTACATTTTCAGTTTTTGCATTGCAGTCACAGAGTTTTATTAAATTGAGTTTTCCCTGATGGGGACCAGGAAACTGGTCCCCATAAGGGAAACAAATGGGTATTCATCACGTGGGTTTATTGTGTCCGCACACACAGACACACGCACACACACACAGACACACGCACACACACACAGACACATGCACGCACACAGACACGCACGCACACACAGACACATGCACGCAGACACAGACACACGCACGCACCCAGGCACACACACACACACACGTGGACGGGGAGGTGAGCGCTCATGCCACCCGTTCTTCGTCACTGACACCATTCTGTTCTCCTTCCATAGGTTTGAGGATTACGTGGACCAGAAATACAAGGAACACCTGAAAAATCAGGGCAAAGTGGACTCTGTAAGTATGTCAGCAAAGACCATATTGTTAATCCCTTGTACCCCAAGCAAGGCACTTTAACCAAAGTTGTATAAATGGGTGAAGTGTGGCCATTTTTCAGGGGCAAAAATGTAACGTTTGAAGTTAAGATAAGTAATTAAGGAAACTCTGCACTGTGCATCATTAGTGTGAAATGATTAGCTAGTCTTTGAACACATACGCTGTGTCCTGTGGTCATGTGTAGGAACATTCTGTGAAATCAGTGTCTAGGGAAGAACAGGACAATGAAGCACAGCATCAATCCCTGGTCCTGCTTCTCATTCAGCCTTAAAGGGCGTGGTCCTGCTTCTCATTCAGCCTTAAAGGGCGTGGTCCTGCTTCTCATACAGCCTTAAAGGGCGTGGCCCTGCTTCTCACGCAGCCTTAAAGGGCGTGGTCCTGCTTCTCATTCAGCCTTAAAGGGCGTGGTCCTACTTCTCATTCAGCCTTAGAGGGCGTGGCCCTGCTTCTCATACAGCCTTAAAGGGCGTGGCCCTGCTTCTCATTCAGCCTTAAAGGGCGTGGCCCTGCTCCTCATACAGCCTAAAAGGGCGTGGCCCTGCTCCTCATACAGCCTTAAAGGCCGTGGTCCTGCTTCTCATAAAACCTTGGGAATTTCCCAGAATGTAGTATGATGATTTAGACATACTGCTCACTTCACATACTATATTTTGCCTACTACATAGCAAGCAAGTATGCGTTTTTAGATGCACCCTTATCTCTAACTGAGTTTAAATTGATTGCCTCCATATACGCAGTTCAGAAAACCTAGAGACTGTCCTGCACACAAAAAGTCTCTGACAGCTAATAATTATTCCAGTACAGCCATATCTCCTAACTGCTGTCTTTTTTGTCCGTAGCTGGTCGGAGTAGACGTGATGGCCGCCCTAGACATGTACGCTGAGAGAGGCCAGTGGGAGAAGTGCATCGAGACAGCCTCTAAGCAGGTGTTGAGTTGGCGAATTTTGCTTTGAATACTACAGTCATCACGGATTATCGTTATGATTACCGTAGCTCTGCTATTGTAACGGACAAGCTGTGTTTCAATACCCCAGAATTTCAAGGTGCTTCACAAGTATGTGGCCCTGTACGCCACCCACTTGATCAAGGAGGGGGAGCCCGTGTTGGTTCTGAAGCTCTACTTGCAGCACGGCGTTCCCGCCAACTCCCAGGTGCGTTTGCATCCGTCTGCAGCTCATAGGTGGCGGTTTACTCTCCACGCAGCCCTGCTGCCCATTGGCGTCTCAGACACTCGCTCCAGGAAGATGAAAGACAGCAGTGGTACAGTAGGAGTGACCTTGCAGGAGGAGCTGTACAGCTAAATGAGGAGTGATCTCCCTTCCTCGGGCGGCTCCATTGGGCTCCGAGAAAGCAATCAACGTGGTAGAGGCAGCAGGCCGGTATTGATGAATCCATCGTGGCTGCCCATCTTTTTCAGAACTTCAACATCTACAAGAGGATGGTTCTGGGCCTGCTAAACTTACCGGGTCAAGATAGCGCAGATGCGTATCATATGTGGGCCAACCTCCGGGATGTTCTCCAGCTGCTGGTGAGTAGAGAACGGTCGGGGGCAGACTTTCTCACCCATCCACCGGACCCTGCCACCCCCTTCTGGTAACCCACGCCGTCTCTCTGCAGTGCGAGAACTTGGTAAAGTCAGCTGAGGCCAACTCTCCTGCCCACGAGGAGTTCGAGCAGATGCTGCTTGTCGCCCACTATTACGCCACCCGCTCGGCCGCAAGAGGCGTGGACCAGCTGGTGGGTGCGATCGCTCTCCTACCCCCCATGTGGCACGCGACACGTGAGTCTCACGGGCTTCAAACCGACCCACCGACCGACTCCCGTCCCCCCCCATCCAGAACACGCTGGCCGCCAAGCTGTCCATCTCTCTGCTGCGCCACACGGAGCTCGTTCCTGCGGACAAGGCATTCTACGAAGCGGGAATGGCGGCCAAGGTGAGCAGGGGCCACCGGATCCCAGCCGCTGGGTCCTCCTGCCTGCTTTAGCGATCCGTGTCGATCACACTTTGACGGACTCTGGAGAACAAGCTGCCACCTTTGACCAAAGCAGCACCAGCCTTATAAATTCTCTGAACAATACTGGCGTTGCGCTTTTCAGCAAGCCTCTAAATTAGTTTTTTTTTTGGAATTAATTAAAAAGGAGCATGTGAGCAGCATGGGGTTAGCTCATCCGTTGCGCGAGGATGCAGGCGCGACTCAGAGCGTTTGTCTGTTTCGCACGCAGGAAGTCGGCTGGGAGAACATGGCCTTCATCTTCCTGAACCGATTTCTGGACCTGAGCGATGTAAGTCAGCGTCACAGCGCCTGCTAGGGCCTCTGACTGACGCACAGTGGGCAACACCTCTGTCGGTTCCGAGCGGGCCGACTTACAAAACCTAAAAATTATACATGGGCAGAGTGAGGGCCCTCATGCGATGCGTGGTAAGGAGTGAGCTCCGTCCAAGAGTTAAGCATATATTCAGACGTGTTGTTTTTCAAGGATGAGCGTAAGTGTTATGCGTGAACACATTTGCAGCTCATATGTAAAAAGGTATACTTAGCTGGTTACAAAACAGCTATATTTTCCTCTCCTATGATGACTTATTTATAAAATCCTTTGCATTTGCATAGCTTTATTTTATTAATCACAAATGCATGAATGCTTCTTCTACTCATCCACAATGCTTTAGAATGTGTACTCTTTTCCGGTTTCGCTGTACCTGCAGGGCATCGACGAGGGCAGCCTGGATGCTCTAGATCACACAGATTTCCTTGAAACCGATATCCCTTACGAGGTCCCCCTGCCTGCCAGACAGCACGTCGCTGTAAGTTCGGGTCCCACAATCGACTTCGCGAAGGCAAATTTCGTGCAAATGTTTTCCAAAAATGGCACTTCTGTGCTGGGGTGACCGTGGGATGGGTACCGGTTTGCCTGGGGAAGCAAGGGGGGTTCCGAAAGAATCAGATGTGCTCAGCGGCCCTGTCTGAGTTAATAAGCCACAGGGGAATTAAAGCTGTGCGTCACCTCCCTGCTCTGCTCAGGACGACAAGCGAGAGGAGATCCGGGACTGGGTCCTGACGGTGTCCATGGACCAGCGTGTGGATCAGGTGCTGCCCCGGGATGAGCGGGACGTGTACGAGGCGTCCTTGGCGGCCGGCAGCACGGGAATCCGTTCCCTGCCCTGCGTCATCACAGGTGGGCGCAGTCGCCTTCGTCACGGAACGGCCCAGTACTCACAGCGAGTGATGTATCTATCCAAGAGCTAAACACACCGCCAGATGTGTTCTGCTCTACCTCGATTTTAGACATCTCAGACAGCCCCCCCCCCCCCCCACCCGCTCCAGATGACCCTGCTTGCCTTCTTTGATCACTGCTTGCTAGGGGACATGAGAGCGTCATTGGGTCAAAAAAAAAAACGGTTTCCACTAGGAGCTGGTAGATGTAAAAGATTAAGGCCTGATGTTCCTCTGCCGATGAGCCCGAGATGGATGGAGGTGCAGTCAGATGGGTGTTTCAGCCAGACAGCATGTGATTTGAAACCTAGTAATTGGTCCTCAGGTTTCGGTGTGAGTGAAATAATCATGAACGCTCTTCTTTTGTGGATTACAGGCTACCCAGTGCTGCGGAGTAAAATTGAGTTCAAAAGACCAGGAATGGCGGCAAACAAGGATGATTGGAATAAATTCCTAATGGCCACAAAGGTTTGTTATCCTGTCACAGAAAAACCACTCGTGTATATAGAACAGCGCACACTGATATTTGGCCCATATTTGTTCTGGTGTTAAGCGCTGTAAGGCCATTACTGCTAACCTTTTTTACAAAGTCGCTTTGATTTGTGACTATTACAGACGAGATGCGCTATATAAATATACAAACACATTGGGGCTTCATCATTTATGAATTTTACATTTGTTTTCGAGATATCTTTGATGATGCAGTGTAGCAGATTCCTCAAAGAAAAAAATTATTTGCAGAAAAGAAATCCCACATTACACAATTGATATAGCCCCCAGTTATAAATGTACAACAGTTATCTCAAAATTACTTTCTTTTAAAAATTGATAAATAGACTCAAACCCCCACCCCAACCCCCACCCACAAATGACGTTTCATATTCACAATCATGTTGAGGATGGCTGTGGCCTTTTGTCAGAATGTGATTGGTCAATGTGAGGATGGCTCTGGCCTTTTGTCAGAGTGTGATTGGTCAATGTGTTTCCGTCTGTCTGTCCCCCAGACCACTCACAGTACAGAGTGCCAGGATGTGCTGAAGTTTGTGAGCCAATGGTGCGGCGGACTTCCCGCTGCTGGTTTCTCCTTCCACTGAGCTCTTTCTGCTGCTTGTTCAGTACCCATCGTGCTGCTGTATGAATAATTTACCTTCCATCTCTGCCATTCTTGTTCTATGTGGCACCCACCCACTAACCTGAAGCTCAACATGACTTTGTTTATATAAATATAATTCTGGATGCTTTATAAGGTTTACAATATAGAATGATGCCAACCAAAGGACCGCATCCCTGTCCGACTGTCAGTCATCTCGGTGACCTTAAGGCCCCTCCCACACAGTGCGTGGATGGCACTTGAGAGAAAAACATCACACTTTAGTTGGAAGTCGTCAATCTGTCATACAGAGCCTGTGAAAAATGTCTTGTGAGAACACTGCAGTTATTTATATATGTATACAAGCTCTGTGGTGAGCTTTCGTTATAGACACAGCGTATAAACGCTTTGAAAACCAGCTCCATCGATTGACAGATTACACAACGTATTATTGTTATTCATGAGATATGTTGAAAACCTTTACTTCTCCATATATTGCATATTAAATATAAAACGCTAAATAAATGCATTGGTGTCGTGTATCTCTTTTACTAAGCTGCTTAGAAAAAGGATTTCAAAACGGAATGTATAAGCCTACTTGTCTATTTTTTTTTTCCAAAGGGATTTTTTTTATATATTTAGCCTGTACTTGTCATTGTTGACATTGACATGATTACTCGTGACGTGGGAGAGTAAACTGGACAGTCATCTGAATGAGTCTACTTAAAAAGAGAGAATTAAATAAATAGCCTATGCGTTATTTTTTATTATGAATGAGTTGGAACAAAGCGGAAGTAATCTGATGATGCGTAATTTGAAATATTTGCAGATATAGCCATTTGCAGACATATTATTCTTGCTTAAAGGCATAACTGCAGTTTATGAGGGTGAAAAGGTGTAACAGATAAACGTTAAAGAGTGGAAAGACAGGTAATTTGAGAGTAGATTGTTTTGAGACAGATCGACAGCGTCCTCCCGCCGGCTGTCATGCGGCCAAAAGCTCATGTGCGACGCTGAGCCGGGTGCCGGGTACCGGACAGCGTCTCCGGGAAAGGCGAATTGCTGCACTTCAACCATTGGAACTTAAATGATCCGTGCGGTTTTTATGCGTGTGTGTGTGTGTGTCTCTGCGTGTGCTGGCAGTTCGCTGGCAGGTACACAATCGAGGTCAGCGTTAAAGAAATCTGTCGGCATCCTCGGCATCTTGCATAAATGTATAACGCCGCCCGCTGAAAGCGTTTTGAAGTCCTTAGGTTTTGATCGCTGGGCGATTATACAAGGGGAATGTACCAGCCGTCTGCAATTCGGGTTATGTAATTGACAGACAGCATCTTGTGTGAATATTAATACGAAGGTAAACTGTAATCCAAGTCGAAATGAAACGGAAAAAATACCGGAAAAATATCTCTCAAGCTATTAACTGACCTTAGTATGCACATTAAATAATCCTTCCTTGTCTGATAAAAATTAAAGTAGCTTATATGCACAGGCCTCTGTTTAGAGCCAGAATCTATTAATTTGTAAATGGTTCCCCGTATAGCAAACGTGGCTGGACAAATGCGCGTATCTTACTGTATACTCTGCAATACATTCTGCTTACCGTTTCGGTACCGAAAACTTCACATTATGTGGGTTGTGCATCATAAGTGACAGTAATGGCTGTAGCTAATGCCGGACGATCTACTAAAAGAAAAAGGCCTATTCAGTAATAACTAATACTGATAAATCTATAACATAGAAAGTGCAGTTCAGGAAAAGAAACACTACCGTGTACGAAAAAGTTATCGGATTGCAAAAGCCAAATAACAATTTATATCTATTTTCCTTATCGTAGCCTAGAAAATGAATCTGAAATAATAATAAAAAAAATAATAAATTGACTTGTTCGCTGTATAGCATAATAATGTAACGCACTCAAAAATGTGTTTGACTCGTTTTGGGGACGGTGAGCAGGTGAAATGATGATTTGCTTGCAGGTAATTGTCCCAGTCAATGGGTTGAATGAAACACTGGAAATGTTAATAACAGGTATGTGTGGAGCTGACTGATTGTTTCTTCTTTTTTGGGGTTAGGGGGAGGGTTGTTTAAACCTGAACAGGCCACCAAAGTGATACCCGGTCCAGAAGCATCACATCCACTTTCTGGTTGCTCTACCATCCAGGCAAGATTTGTTATGTTCCGTTGTTCCAGTGAACCATTTCTCTTCATTGTACCATTTGTTTTTTTGTCTTGCGAATATGGGGGGAGGGGGGACAGGAGCGGCCTTGAGCAACCGATGAAGCCCAGATCTGCCCCCAGTGTCATGTGCTCTTACACATCAGACACAAAACAACATTATTTCATGTTCTTCCTTCACTGCATTCAGCCCTGCTATGCAGAACAGTTTTCATTTTAGCATTTGTAATTGTTTTTATTGTTACAATTTCCACAAATTCCATCCATCATCCATTGGCGTAGCCAGTATAGCATCACTGCAGGGGAGGCTATCCCCGGAAAGAGAGGAGACAAGAGGCAGGGACAGGCTGGACGGAATGCCAGTCCACATTATTATTGTTTTTATTACATTATTATTTGCCACTTTCATAAAATGTCTTGCAGTATCACGCACTTCCGGCTGGGTATTTTTAGTGAAGAACTTGAAGTGTCCATTTGCTGACAGGTCGTCATACTTGACCCCTGTGCTCTCTACTGCCCCACGTCTGTGAAAGGGCTGCAGTAGCAAGCAATGTCCTGTCTCTGGTGTAGCACTCGTGTGGGACAGCCCCCAGGCCGGGTGTCGGGATATCATCTCTGTCCCGAGCTCCAGGGGACTGCGATAAGTGTGACAGATCAGGGTTGTAGGGGAACAGGCTGACTGACGTACGCCTGTGTGAGTGTGTGTGTGAGCGCGTGTGTGTGTGTGAGCATGCACACACGTGTACTTGTGTCATGCGTGCATCCCGTCTGTGTCTTCATCACCAACTGAAAGAGGGCTAATGAACGACAGGCATCA
>JAODJX010000041.1:6931514-6946540 GCA_026776945.1 Isichthys henryi
AAAGGGGTTTATTTGTCTAAGGGGGGGGGTGGGCATGGGGCATTGACCTTGACATCTATGCAAGACTTCCCAAACCCATCTGTCGACAGCAGACTTTTTTTGGTTCTTTATTTTAAGAATTCAGCATAGAAAACTGGAATAACATCATTATCTGGCCTGGATTAAATGCAATAAATACTATACGTGTTCAGTCCAAGTAGAGACTTAATGGTGACACTTTGCTGTGTGTAAAATGTTACTTGTTTCCCTTCAATTACATTTTTTTCCCCCCAGAAAAATCACATTATCATTCTGTGCACAGTGTCTGCCTGTTTTAGGATGTGCTACCTGTGTATCGCAACATTATTTTAGGTGACGCGGGGGTTGTGTTCATTTGCGTCAGTAATCACTTAATCCTCCAAAATCGTTTGCTCATTTAATTATATTTTTTGCATCCACTGGTGAAAGGCGCGCGCAGTCTCTGCTAGGAGTTCTTCATGACGTTTGAATGTGAACCGCAGCATTTAACAGGAGACGTTTTGTCGGATAGGCAATTTCAAGAAATTTCATGGTAAAGTTTTTAGATATACGCTATTTAAATTTGATCCAATTCGCGCAAGCATTCAAACACCAATAATAGATCTATAGTTACTCTGTAAATTAATTGTTCAATACAAAATAAGAGTATATAGCCTACACAAAGTTTTCGAAGAATCTTCGAATCCCTTATTTAGTCCTCCGTTCGAACAGCACAAATATTAATAGAATTGACGGCAAAAGTTACTTTTTTTCTGGTCGTCGTAGTATTTCAGGTTCCGTGGACTCTCAATTTTGTGGTTGTCGTTATTATCAAAATACGTAAATTTAAGGACAGATGATGAGGCGATTGGATTGGATCAAGGCCTAAATTCTTGAGACCTATAACAACGGCATACGTAGCCCATTTTCTTTATATTTTAGACCAAGACATTGACGATTTAACAATGTCTAAGAAAATAAAATTGTACTTAGCACCTTGCCAACGCTGTGTTAATAAATTTTACAAATCTGAAATTCTAATTAGGCTATAAGAAATCTGATTTCCTATTTCACAAATTGAAATATTCCTGAAGTCGCCCCGTAACTTACTTTAACTCAACAAACGTATAAAAACATTATGGGAACAAAAGTATTGCGCTTTTCGCTGTGCTAAAACGATGGGCTACAATTAGCTCATGTGATCAACACATTTGTGAATAACGAATTTGTACATGAAAAAAAAAACACAATAACCAGAGTTACATATTATAGCACGGTATCAAATGCGGCTGATGTGATTATATACAAATCTATGCCATATATAATGAGCAAAATTTTAAATAGGCATTTAAAACGTAAAATGTTTTATTTTTCAAGCTTGGAAAATATTTCATATTTAACGTTGGAAAACAATGACTTAAGATTTTAAAATGGTTCTAAAAATGACTTTAAAATGACTCCTATTTAAAGCAGCCGTTCGTTCTATTTGAAAATAAACGGCAGACGTACAAACTATAGATGCCCAAATCACTATTTGAGGTTAAAGTTCGCCTACATTTTTTGTAATGAATCATATTTTGAGGTCTCTTTCGTATCAAGAAAGAAAACGAGATTATCGTCTTCCTTTTGGTTCATGCGTATGTTTCACGATGTAATTTCTCTTTTTAAAAACCTAAATTATCCATAATATTACAGTGGCTTGTGCAACTAAAACCATGCTTATCTGCAGTATAATGTTTAAACACACTGACGTTTCAGCTGTCATATGACTAGCGAAGCTACACCGGAATTTTGGCGAAACCATATTTAGGTTTGAAATATATAAACGCGATTAAAACGCGTTTCTGAAAATAGTGTACAACGTATTTCCCAAAGTATACCTGCAGGCAGTATTCCTTGTAAATATGGTAAATGTGCCCAACACCCATTTATAGAGATGCCATTGTATAGCGTTGCAGCACAGAAACTTTACATCTTTTTATATGCTACTCCGGGCACGTAGCTTTAAAATACGATTTTTAAATCGTCATGAATTTGAATTTAAAATAATTGCATTAGAGGCGTGAATTTGCATTAACTAGCTCTAAACTATTCTCTGTTTAAACATCTTGTCGTGACCTTGAAAACAAATCTGTTTATTTAGGTGATATAGGCCCCCAGCAATTAGGCTATGTTCGGTTAGCGCCAAAGTCACATCTATTTGCAGAATTTGAAATTTGAATTTGAAATGCTAATATCATTGCACAAAGATTAATAGGAATATTTCGGTGGCATATAACAAATCATTTTGGTTCTGAATCGTTCTTAGTTCCCGTCACATACTGCAAGTGCGTACGTTTTATGTCTTAAAGCTGATTTTCACTATTATTCTGAGATTTAGTTTTTAATATTAAACAGGTTTGTGGGCAAGTTGAGAATCCGCTGAATGCTGTCATGACTAGACTTATCTTAATTGCTTACATACTATATATTTATCTTTATACATTAATATTCGTGTGTTTTTAAGGACCATATGAGGCGCATTAATTACAGTGGTGTGCATAGAGGGAGACACAGGCCTAATGTACCGGATAGTCAGGCCCGCTGCTAGTCTCATTTTATGGTTTCTGACATGATGGCGCTCAGTAATAGTCGGTGCGTAGCATAGCTTATTAATAATAAGTGAAAAATTTTTAAAATAATTTTCCCAAACTGATCCATGTAGTTATAAAGTGTACTTATATTCTCGTTCTAATGGAAAATATTTCTCATATTTGGGGTCAAATTAATCTGTTAGTTGTTCATGTTAATTCACATGTATTGCTTGTTTTAGTAAGTAAAAATTCTTCAGTTCCACAGACAGAAGTAAAATGAACCATGCATTTATTCAATAAAAGATTAATTTGTATTTTTGTGAACGAAAAGGCGGCGCGTTTGTTTCACTGCATCTCCGGATATCCGGCACTTCTGTATTGCGAATTACAGCAAGTAGGTGCCGAAATGTGTGTCGTTATACCATCTTTAATAAAAAAAAAAACTTTTCTTCATACTATTAGGGATAATATAATGCATTTTATTGCCAATGAACACTAGTTACATCAACCGTCTGGGGAGAAAAAAATAAATTGCATGCTCTTTGCATTCAAATAGAACAAACAGTCTTGCATTAACAGCTCTTAGGCGTCAACGACGTTGGTGAGGAGCGCATGTGCCATTTAAACGTCGCAAGTGCAGAAACCGTCGTAATAAAGTGTTTCTCCTCACCAGGGGAGCTAAAAAAAAGTACATATGAAGATGTGTCTTCATGATGATCTTGCATTCCAGTGCTAGGCCGCAGCTACTTGGAAAGCCCACTGGATATCTAGATTTTTGCTTGCGGGCGACAGCACGAATCTTGTTACAACGTATCCAGTTTTTTTCTATTTTGTTTATATAGTATTCGAGAATCAAGAATAAAACAATTTAATCTGAACAATTAGAACTACAGGGTTCATTGTCGGGTTTTCCTTTACTGCATGGGCAAGAACTTTAATTGCGATTTTAAAAATATAATGGGCTGCATGCGTGCGCCCATACATTCCGTCGAATATTTTCATGCGCTTTTATACACTTCTCCACACACTGTAGGGACACTGTCCCTACACATATATATTTATGGACGAATTGAACCAATACTGTAATAAAGGCGTTCTGCTACTCTGTTACTGATAAAAAAAGAACGCAATCATCTCTTCAACTTGATGACATATCCTGGTTTAAATATGAACAGGAATGTCAAAATATAGTTTTTAGTTCCTTAGTTTATATTTAAAAACTGGGTTTCGTACTAATGTCACAAGATTCGCGCAAAAACCGGTTAAATGGTGTACATTCGGCTTGTGACAAATGACAGATGCGCCACTGTAACGAGTAAATGGATGTTACAACAGACAACACAGTTTCCAAGATCATCTTTTGTAATGAACAGCATCTTCATGGACATGTTACAAATCCACATCGAGGATCTATGCCCTCTCTCTTGGCATTCACCGCGTGCCTTAATTGTATGGACATTTAAATCAAGGTCCGCTGTGAACACGAAGAGAGGCAGGCCCGTTAATCTGCATCTCTCCGCTTCTCCGTTTGTCACAACAGTCATTTCGCGCATGGAAAGGGCAAATGCAGTCTCCTCGCAGCAGAGAGCATGCACCAAAATGTCTACGTCCTCATTCGTTTGGATGAGCATCAATATTCCACATATCGTAAATATGCAATATAAATTCCACATTTATGTCACAGTCTTTGCGAAATAACAATTATTAGTCAATGTTTTTTTTTTTTTCTTTCAAAAATTAAAACGCACAATGGCGGCGATGTTATAAATGTAAAATTTAAAATTAATAAAAAATAAAAACAAGACAAAATACAAACGTATTATTTTACGTTACCCATTCTCGTGAATACCCGAACGGTTTATTTCTTATATTTCCTTCGGATGTAGAGGAAGCCTCCCATCCTGTAGTAATGCACCGAGAGGCCTTCGCGATCGTAATAAAAAGAGCGGACTCGTCGCCTTGCTGCAGTCAGTCCTTTTGCTCAACTCCCGAGTGATGGAAAAAAATAGAAGGGTCCATCTGGCATCTCAACAGCTTTGTCAAGTCTTGCATACGCTAAAATGCTAATGACCTAGATTGCTCATGCAAAATGCAGCAGAGGTAAGAGAAGAGAAAAACTGTTAGGCTAAACCCAAGTCACCCCCCCACCCCCTCCCTCTCCTTTTTTATGGGGGTCGGGTGGGGTGTGTAAGGAGGTGGCGGCTGCTGAAAACACCTGCATCATGAGCGGGACAGGCTAAATAGCGCAGGAAAAAAGTCGAAAATGTATTTTTAAAAGGCAGTCCCTCATCAAGAAGGTAATGTCTGATTGTAATCACGACTAAATACACAATCCCACAGATATACAGAGCATCAATCGACTGACGTTTTCCTGTATACGGACAGCAGACAAAGGTTGCATTACTACGTCTAAAGTAAATAGCTTATGAATTGAGAACATAATGGATTCTTCAGCAATTATTGCAGATATAATCATTAAGCTTCCAGCAATTTAAAAATCTATCCTTACCTTGAATTTGTATTGTTCTGATATATAGAAAAACAGTAAGACACTTCAGACAATGTGAAAGCATATTAAACTTGTTTGTAAAACAACAGAATTTCATGAACCAAAAAATCGAACGTAACCAAAAACCTCCTTTTAGCGTGTGATTGTAAGGACAACTTACACATTTGCCTTCCCCGATGTCTTTGCAATCAACTAACATTTTCCGACAAACAAAATCGGTCCGCACATCCGGTTAGAGAAAATCTGTTCCAGTGTTGAAAATGCTGCACAAAACATCCCTCCACAGAAACGGACTCTTATTGTCTGCATAATTAAAATGAATGAAAAAGCGCTTGTGTCGCCGAAGGCAGTGAGAATAGAAAGCTAAGTATTTCCACCGTAAAGACTACAAAACACAACAGCTTTTCAGAGTAAATAATAACAGTTATTATTATAAAAATATGTTATATGAAAGAGACAGTAAACGAAACAGATAGATGCGACGTACAGCAGAAGCCGAGCTACGACTCATTCAGATGGGTTCCCATGCCAGCCGGCGTTCTGCGAGAGAGCGAGAGTCGCTCAGTTTATCATGAACCAGCCGCATAGTGATCGTGGTCACCGTACTTCCTGCGCGCCCTCCGTCCAGTTTTCTTCTGAGGATTATTCAAAGGCAAAATATAGCCTATGCGGGCTTCCTAAACAAGTGGGACGACCTCAAATGGGACAATCCAGTTTTCAGTCACCCCTATATTTCCAGAATTGTCGTTCCCAAACAGTACGCCACACAGTGTTACATCTCTGCGTTTCGTACAGTATATATGCCTTGATTTGCCTAAAAAAATATTAGTGTAGCCTATATAAAAAACGACCTCTTTAAACGTTACACAATAAATAGGCTACATAAAATAAACAGACAAATTAGAATCTGGATTTAAACTTATATACATTTCTTGTGCACCAGTAAAAGAATGCATGGAAATGTGATTATCTTTATAAATATCATAAACACGTTGTTTCAGTATTTCCAAGTGCTTTAACCCCACTCTAGGCTATATGAACATATTTCCTTGGTCTTTTTTATCATATGTTTGAAAAATATATAAATAGGTTTGGATAGTCACATAGATCCAGCACCATCGTATCCACGACCCACGAAGCTGAAATTTTAAAATGATATTTTGTTATGCGGAAAATGCGCAATATGTTGCAACGAACTTTGCAATGTCGTACCCAGGAAGAGGCCGCACTGCCATGGCCGAGTAATATCGCATACAATAAATATTTTGCTAACACAGTGAGAAACCTTCGGAAAGTACTGGGTGTCCAAAATGTGTCCACTCCAAATGAGCGTCCATATGGCCTGTCATCTGTGCTCCCAAACCTCCACCCTCGTCCCAACACTGAGATGCTTTGATTTATAGTCAGATTCCGTTTTCATACTAATGTAACCCCAACCTTAACGACTAAAAGAGCGCGAGAAGAAATAACAAAACATGAAAATGCTCCGTTTTGCACCACTACACAGGTTCCGCAGAAACAATACCATTTTCAGTTCTGTAGTAATTCAAAATGAAAGAGTGAGTACTATATCTGTATATACTTTAACGATTTCGTTTTTTGACAGCGTGTCAGTATTAGGTTTTAATTGTTACACGGATAATACAGTTAAACCATTTCATATAGGTTACCGAGTGTTAATGTTCATTGTGCGTCAGTACCCAGGCCTACACTTATATTTACGTCAATAGCGTTTGGAGCGGCATGCTTTGTATGTCACCATTCATACTTCAGCCTTTGAATAGTTCGTCTCCGTGTATTTAGTCTGAGGTCAGTAGAGGTCTCCTTATCCTCTCTTGTGCCGCAGTTCCCCAAGTATGTCGCCTGCTGAACGCGTGTCTTCTATAAACAGATTCGACACGCGGTGATCTCCAGATGGTTTATCTATGGGTAAAACAAGCCCTGCAGTCCACGCCTTTGCGCTGACCTACATTACAGAGTTCCGGATACTATCGAACCGCCCCAAAGGCCTATACTGTATTGCCGCAAATATCCCAGTTTTTATAGAGTCTCCATCATATCATACAGTCAGTGCATGGATATAGAGGGCAATCATACAACGCAATTATGAGCAATTGAACAATAGCCTACCTGAAGAACCATTGACAGCCCTGATAAATTTGAGAGACGTCGACTGAAATTAATATGCGAGAGTGGGGTTTTAGTTTTTTTTACATGTTTTTTCTCCACGTCATTATAATTACCACTAATATTAGATCCACGCCACGGAGAAGAATCCTGTAAGGTATCAATTAAATGTGCATGGCGGGAATTAGAATTATACTATATGCATTTTATGCATTTAAAATACACTTTCGGGATCCCGTGTTTTCGGTCACGAAAAAGAAAATCGAGCAGTGCTTCAAAGGCGACGTGTTTTTATCGTCCTGTGACTGGAAACGCCAAACAAAGATGCTTCAGGGGCTGGGCGCCCGTCAAGGTTCGCGTTCGTATATACCAATCTAAAATAGCGGTTCCATTGTATTTAAATGAGAAACGGCCCGATGTCACCTTATTTTCTTTAAAATATATATTATTCTTTATAAACGCGCATATGCACACACACAATAGTTTTGTCCTGCCAATCGAGAGTTCGTGATTTAATTTAAGATTACCACCAAAGCCTTAAGAAATATAAGCATCTGGCGTGTATGTTGACCAAAGGCAATTTACATAAACAGTTGAAAGGCATTGTTTCCACAGAGGTCATAATTTGACCTTAATTGGAATAAATTTGCGATCACCATAAAATAATTTCAGAACAATTAGTTACACGCGCATTACACATAAACCGAAATGCAAAGCGTAGAGCTCAAAACGTGAAAGCCTGATTGCACGTTTCTAACAGCCAAACGGGAAGAGAAACAATGGTTGCAGTGACAAGAGAATAACTGCATTCTGAACAAACGTGATGTTTATGTCCTAAATTACTGAATTGTATGCGGTTTGAGTGGCTGGCTGTCAATTCACTTCCAAGCACGACTCCCGTAAGTCTTAACAGGTAAAAACTATTCATCATCAGGATAAATAAATAATAAAGAAAACATATACGGATGCTTTATCAACACAAGATATGTGTATTAACGTTTAATTCATGAAAACAGAAAACTTCTATGAGGGTCATATTACTCTTATGTATTGGAGAATTTCCCAATGTAAAAACAAATTGCCTTTTGTTTTCATATAATTTTCAGGAATCATTTTTCGTTTGACCTGTCACCTACAGGGAAACTTTTGTAGAGGTCTAGGAGACAAAACACTCAATTATAATTCACATTTATCTACTGATACTCTGGGGCCTGCTGGAAACGTAATAAACAGAAAAAAAGATATTTTATGGCTTTTGACTTCAGTTAAAAGATACCACAGTCTAAACTCATGTTTTCATGGTCGGCCAAAGGAATCCTTTGGGAGACCATGAATAAGGTATGATTTTTTCCCCCAAAAAGCCAAGCTTCTAGATGATTTTATATTATGAGTACACTCCGTGGACTGCTGTTGTACGTAAGATGCACGTTACGAGCTAGTATCATTTGTGTTTAATATAAGTAAATGATGGAAACAAGCAAAACTGGGAAGGCAAATGACTTATACAATCAACAAAATTCTGTGATACCAATTGTGAAGAGATATGTAGCTGTTTTTAGAGTAATCTATTCATTTGGGAATACCATCCTACTTTTTTGTGCAAATGTAAATATCCCATTATTGCTGGTTATGCATTAATTATTCAAAATGATTAGCAAATACTCAAAATTTTCATTTTTTTTGTTCGAAGGAGATATTACTTAAGTTTTTAATGTTAACAAACGGTTGCTTGGAATTTAATTCAGTTTTGTCAAGCTAAGACAGAAGGTGCCCCAAACAAAGAGTTAAATTTAAATCCCCCTGAGAGCTAGAGGTCAGTGTTCATTAACCCTTACATTCAAAAATGCCAGACACTGACTAATACAGTTTTTTTTTGGCCACATGCTGTCAAGTTACAAGTCGTGACAAAGAGAACTGACACAAAGGAGTCAAAAATGTCCACAAATGAGCAGTAAAAGGAGGACCAGCGATGTTGAATGTTTATTAAAGTGCGAGACGAATGCATATAAATTACAACTTTCAAACATTTAATGCTGGTTGCTATTTATCAGTAATTAAAACTGTTTCGAATTAATGGAATATACCGTCCAAAATGTTACAAAGAGAAACACAATGCACGTCCTTATTTTACTGCAGGCATAAAGCATGATCATTAACAGTAGACTTGAACTATTCTTACACATCTGGCTTTGTAATTCTTGCTTGTGTCTTATTGTGCACAATATCATATGCCAATGGGAATGTTCAAAGATAGTTTCTATAACAGTGGTATAGAAACCAGTTCCATTTTGATCATTATGAAGCGAATGAATGTGGCTAATTATTCCTGTAAAAATGATTTGTCAATGCATTGCATGTCTGGTGAAAGTCACAGTATTATATATTTCTTTATTATTTTTTTGCTTAAATCAATGGGAAATCATATTTGATTTCTTAAAAATTATCCACTTTAAATTTTGAAACATAAAAGGCGTGAAGACCGAAGACCCGCAAATATAACAGTGAAAATAATATCTACCTTTGAAAAGGCAAAAGTATTAATTCTCCCATTCACATTTCCTGTTTATTTGTTTAGTTGGATCGAGGAACTTTGTATGGCCTAGATTATTAGATTTAGGGGGAAAAGTGACCACTGCATCACACGGCAGGAGGAGATGTGTCTCACAGACTGAACAGTCTATTACATGCATATGCTCTAACAGATAACTGCAATCCTATTAGTTTATGACCAAGGTTTCACTCAAGGCAATGTAAGACTACCTAACTGTGGCTTAAATTTCTCTTGGTGACAAATGGCTGTTTAAAATAAGGAATGGAAGCTTTTACTTTTCAAAGATATTGGCTATTGATCATCAGATGAATCCTGAAAACTGCAGTTTGTGTATATACTGTATACATGCCAAAGTGTTGCTTAGGCTTAAACTGTTATCATAAGTGGAGACTTCTGTTTCATATTTCCAGCATATTACATTTACCCAATTCTTTTATCCACAACTTACAGTAGATGGAAGGGTTTAAATTTTTGTACTCCTTTCAACGTATGACCTTGGCATTGTTAGCACAAAGCTGTACTTGTTGGGCAATTTCATTGCACAGAAGATAGATTAATTGTCAGTTAGGTGTTCATTATGCAAGCATTTAGAAAGTGCAGTTCCACTTACTAAATGATACGATTACTGATTTATCTAAAGTAAATATATTTTAAAGATATTACAGCGCAATATTAGCGTGAGATTAACTCTTATACTAGTTAAGTCCAATTTAATTTGCACAATATATGATATTGCCCAATTTTTACCCTGTCGATACTTTAACAATGCACAAACAAAACGGATATTTGCCTTTAAACAAATAATATTACAAAATCGCCAACTTTGCTTTTGTGCAGTCACAAAAGGCGAAACTATGAACGGTAGTGAGTAACAAAGTTACCCAATGGTTAGTTAACAGCTTGCCCAAGGCTCGTGCAATTCGCCGTTACGATAGTAACCGTTGAAGTGTAAGTGCGAGATGAGGACTTTATAAGTCCATGGTGGCGTCTGCTCAGAAGCTTTCCGTTTGGCGGCATTTTATCAATAGAAAAATAGGAAATATGTCTCAGAAAACCAAACTACCGACTCAGGAAAGTGCGCTCCCTGGCAGACTACAACCTCTAAAAGTATCAGGTAAGATTTTCTTTCCTTTCGGTCGGATTCTAACCACTCCTTTACAGGATTAACTATTAGAAGACGTGAAACAAAACAAAAAACCCATCGAATTTAATCGTAAAAGAATTATATCCAAACAATGCAATAGATATTTAAAAGCCATTTTATAGATTATGATATCTGGTCGCCAAGAAAGTACTTGCTAGTTTTTTAAATGCATTCCTATCGAAAACAGCTACGATCCACTTCCCGAGTGACTTGTTTACCCGAAGCCATTTTCTTGGCGCATGCGCCGTGGTAACGTCCCAGCCTACAGTAGCCATCATAGTGACGAGCCTTGAAACTGCTTAGATATGTAGAAACGGCTGAAACCAAAACCTCTTGCTTAATAAACATTGGCGGCATTGCAACACAACTGTAGATCCGTTTTCGAAGGCAAACAATAAAGGAATGCCGTCGAAACGCCGAGAATGCATACTTCCTTACATGTTATCGGTGGCTTTGTCATTTACATATATATTGTGTATGATGTTGCAGGTCATTACCAATGATAGCAGTCTTGGTATAATTTTACCTTGTTGTAGCATTCAAAATCGGAAATTTTGTCTCACTCGCTCACACACACACTGATGACTTTAAAGCCAAGTGTAATTATATAAGCGCTCGAATAAAAAGTATTGCCATTAATTTGAATAATAAATAAAACAATAAATAGACATGGTGTCAGCAGGAGGCTTCATAGGATGGATTTCTGCTTTACAGATGATCATATGAATACCACTTCAGGCTGAGTGGAGTTTTTTCCGAAGGAATTAATTAAATAAGCGATCTGAAATGTGGTCACGAGAAATATTTTCACAAGCCCTCGGGTGGACTGCCCTTTATAGTTTTCATGTACCTTCCTTAAGTATACTGTAAAAGTAGGAGACAATGATCTCTAGAAATCAGATAATATAAATAAATATAATATACGGTTAGGGTAAAAATAAGTCTTATGAGGGTTAATGATTATGAGGACTTTTTTTTACAACTTTAAAATTGTCTAGGAAATGGAATAATGTATTTTTGGGATGAAATAAATACTTAAGAATGCTGAAAAGTGCAGTGCATTTGCTGCAAATGTAAAATGCCTAAACTGTTTTGTACTGCATCTCCTCCACCCCTGAAACAGCCTGGTACTAAATAGATCCTGCACAGCATGTTTTGCTGAGGCAAATTCCGGCCACTTCGCAAAGCGTGTGCAAAATGTCAAACATTTTCATGCCTCCATTTAAAAAAACGTTATCCCAAACACTCCATTTGCATTAAAGATTTACCATTTTTCCTCTCCACAAGCATCACAGGCAGCAGTGAGTACTAACTGGCCAACTTTCAGTAGGGAGAAGGAACAGCTGACACAAGTGTGTTACGTAAAATGGAAATTCGCGATGGAGCAGAGTGTGGACTGCAGTAATGGAAGTGATCTCAGCCAGCAGATGCAGACGGATTTGGTGGGGGGGGGGGATTGGGAGCTGTCTGGTTGGGCACCAGTTGGATTGCATGAAATATTGATTGGGGGGCTGGGAGGGGATGCTGGGGGGATATCCTAGTGTGATACCTTGTGTGGTCTGGGACTAGTCAACCAGAGAAGGAGAACTGAAGTGGAAAAAGGGATGTGTATCGAATCCTTGGGATCCGTCAACGTCACTGCCAAGCTACCAAGGTGTTTCCTACACAAGCTGGCTAGGTCATCCGTTGTTAAAACACCCCCCTTGATTAATGAAGTCAGTAGAGTGAGGGGGGGGTGGACACACCCAGCTTTGCATGTCTTCACTTCCATGTTACGTGGATGGATGGCATCTGATTGTGAATCTCTCTGGGAACTCAGCATTAGGGTTTAGGTATATTTCTGTGCGATAATAAAATATTTATTTTTGTTATTTCATGAATAACAGTAAGCCACACACAGTTTTGTTTGGTGATAGGGTGTTTTCCTTCTGCGACGTTCCAGTCGCATACGCTGTTAATCTGTTGTTTATTTAAAAAAAAAAGGAAAGAAATAATATTATATGCCAGTAAGAAAATAACAGTGATCTAATATTCATAATAATAGCAATTACAGCAACATTTACAGCAGCAGCAGTAACAACAGCAACAATAATAATATAGTAGTGCTATTATGTGGCTTATTGTTAGAATTTTGTGGTTTTTTTGAAAAGATATAAGCCTATATTTGTTTACTTCTTACATCCGTTTGTGTATCAACGCGAATGCATGCATGTGCCTGTATCTGTGCATGCGCTTGTGTACTGCAGGCTTTTTGAGATGCGCCTCATGTGGCAGCCCTGCGCAGCAGTGCGGCCCTGAAGGACTGCAGCGGACTGATTATGGAGCCGTCCGGCTTCCTGAGGCTTCTACTTGACAAGAGCACCAAGCCATATGGCTGGCTCGTTGCCAGGAAACACTCAGAAGCACGTGGTGGGTGTGGCCTGGAGGTTGGGGTGGGCCTTTTCTAGACATACTGATGCAGCGTATAGGATGTCACCAATGATGGGGATTTTTTTTCTTTGCTTTTAAGTCACATACATCTCTGAAGTGCAAATCCACGTATCAAAATGAATAAACAATTAAAACAATTCCCAGCGTAGACCGTGCACACTGATGCAAATGTTGATTTTTGAAATAGGCAAAGAGAAATGAATTGATCTCCTAGCCATGCCGTGTGAGTCAACATAGCATTTTTTAAAAAATTGCTTCCTTGAAATTTCCTATGAAAAACTTTAAGATAAAAAAAAAAATGTAACAGTAAAATACATGCAGTCCGTAGGTTAAGAACATCTGACTTTTGGGGAACTCGTAGTTACGAATTGACTGTAAAGCCTGTTATTTTAATGGTTTGGGTTAAATACTGTGGTTTATAATTAAGGAACACATGCACTACTTTGTGATGCTCGTGAAATCTTTGCACGGCTTCAGTGGTTCTTCGGCTCGAGGTACTGTACAGTACCGTGCGTAGTTACTTTTATTTTTGCTGCATAATAATTATTATTATGTATTTCTTACTGTTTTTCCGACAAATTTGACTTAGACAGCCAATCTCATTTTTAACCTGGGTACTGCGTGTAATACAGAATTCGCAGATAGAATGGTTGTAGAATCCATGTCTGAAATAAGGGGGTAGAGAGGGAAGATGTCACTGGCAATGAAAATGAGAAATGCATACCCAAAAGAAAAAAGCACCAAATGCCCCCTTCTGCAGAACGTTGGGTGAAAGAAACTCAGTGGAAATGCCTGGGAATCGATGAAACGTGAGGCTGTAAAAACTGATCCTGGGCGAAGCTCACAGAAAAGCACAGAGCAGGCAGGATTCCTTACACGTCTCTATGAAATGTGGAGCTCCCAGCAAAAGTGTTACCGTCTCAGAATTCCATACATGCTGCTCCTTTGAATGCTGGTAGACTGCAGTTGAATTCTATCTATGCTGATTGAAGTTCGTTAGTTAGAACTGCGGCAGTCATATTTTCCCCTCTTGACGCTGCCTTTTAGCAGGGTGTTATATAAACCCGAAGGTCTAGTATATGAGAATTTTACTTCAAGATTATATATTGAACAAAAAGTAATAAAAAAAAAAACCCTGGACATGGTTTAAAATGGCGAGCTGGGCTGTCACTTTGGGACTGACTGTGTTTAGCATGTCACATGAGAAGATCCAGACTCAGATTCCATGGGGGGGAGGTGATTTTTCCACGTTCTTCCGGAGGCACGTCGTGGTGGGATCTAGAGTAGCTTTTGTTATGAGGAATGACTCTTGATATACAATGCACTATTAAATAATGGTAGGTTGGTGTGTGAAGAAAAATACCTGCCATATTGAATGAGGGGAGTTGTATTTTTTTCACATATAGTTTGGTACAGGTATCTGTGAGGCCTGCATTTTATCAAGCCAAAGGTTTAGCAGGATGTGAAATGCAGGAGAGCATCCATTAATAGCAGCTTGTTTATGGAATTATGCAAATATAGAACATATTTACATTTAAAGAATTTTAACAAGGGGGCGGCATGGTGGTGCAGTGGTTAGCACTGTTGCCTCACACCTCTGGGACACGGGTTCGAATCCCCGCTTGGGTCACGTGTGTGGAGTTTGCATGTTCTCCCCATGTCGTCGTGGGGTTTCCTCCAGGTACTCCGGTTTCC
>JAODJX010000041.1:6947602-6960844 GCA_026776945.1 Isichthys henryi
AAATACGCACCATTGCCCCCCCCCCGCCCCCCCCCCCCCCCCCCCCGATAAAAATGAGAGGGAGGTACTGGGTCTTGGCAAGCGATGAATAGATTTCCTGGTGATGAAATGAAAGCAAGGCAACTGCTGGACGTCTTCCCCGTGCAGACGTCCAGCGGACTAGTGGGGGGAAAAGAGAGGGGCTTGGAGGAAGTGCTTGGGCACGGATGGGAAGGAATAGAGAGATGACGGGGGGTGGATTGGCTGGCGAGGATACAGATAATCGCACATGTGTGCGCATCTGTGTGGGTGCGTGTGTATTTTGGGGGATTGGGGCAGGAGATGAAGGGGTTGTGTTGTGCCAGGGAGTGGCGCCGGGCAGACATTTATTTACGATTCGTTTTGATCAAATAGCTTCGATTCGACAAATTTTTTTTTTCAGGATTGGGGTTGGCGGGGGGGGGGGGGCACAGATAGACAGGCTGGCACAGGTTGGAGCGGCGCCAAGCCAGCGCGGGAAGGTTGCCACGGCGGGAGAGTGAGCGGAGAGGGAGAGGGGAGGACGAGAAAAAACCCAGGCAAGACTTGGCAGGGTTCTGCTACAGCTCTCTTTGTCTGTGTGCTCAGCTTTGCGTTAAGGAAATCCAAAATACCAAGGGTGTAAGAGCTCTGCTTCAATGCTAAATAACAAAACCCAAACAAGACGGAAAAAAACTACTGTGAAATATTTTAGGGAGCAAGAGGGTGTTGGGCGCGATCAATGTAGCTAATGTGCTCTTCATCAATGGCTTCAGGAAAACCAGTGTCTTGGTTTTTTTTTTTGGCTTTGATTTCTTTAAAGAAGCAAGTCACTTCATCCAAGGGGACCACGTTGCTCAAAACTGTTGCTCTTTGTTGCTTCGTAAGCGAAACGGCCAGTCTTTGTGCTTTTTCAAAACAGGAGGAGTCACCAAAGATTGTTTTGGGTCTTCAAGAATAAGGAATCATTGTGTCCAAACAAATGGAAAAAAAAAAAGTTTGGATTGTGCCGGCTCATATTTTCAGTAGCTGGATTCTTGGAAGTTGTTTTCACCCTTTTCAAAGTTTGGCGATCGTCAAAATTAAGTTCCATAGTCAGGCGACAGGTTCCAAAAGGAACGACTATCAGTTTGGACCACAAAAGCAAAGTAGGGTGACCTTGCTTGAGTCCGTGAGATATCTGCTGCAAGTCCATAATGTTTCCAGAGGAGGAAATATATCACTTGAAACTCCAGCTTAGATGTTGCTGGACGTGAGCTTCCTATGGAATCCGACTATGAAACTATTAGAAGAGTCTTACCATTAAAAGGGCTGAAATACTTTGCTGTCCCGTCGGAGAAACGTGGCTTTATGCAGGACGGGAAATGGATTTTGTTGGTGCATTGTTGTGGTAGAGTTAGTCTTTGTCGCCTGTAACTGGAGAAATGGCTGCCGTTGAGAAGGCCCAGTTGTTTTTTCCGTTTTCTTTTAATTATTGAAAGATTTTTTTTTTTTTTTGTGAGAGAGACAAAATATTCAAATCTTCTAAATAGATACATGATGTCTGGCTTTTGAAGACTCAGGTAAGATCCACAGTGCATCTGCTCCCTATGATTAGAGATCTATTCTCCCATGTTGAATACAATGCTGTGGTGCCACCATAGTGGTTTGTCATTCACCTCTTCATCTGTTGTTGTCCTCTAATTGTCCATGTGATCTTGTACTCCGGTGCCAATAGAGAGGCACTTTTGATTGGGTAGGTGGGGCAGGGTGGGGAGGAGCTAGTGAGAAAGAGTGGATGTTTGTAGACTTTCCACAGGACTTGTTCCATCCCACCACTTTCCTGCGAGTTGCGCACTCTTCTCCTTTTCACGGAATTTCGTACGGTGGGACCTGTGTTCACATTTGTTCATGGGATTGTCTGCTTCACATACATATATAAAACGGCAATGTTGTGGAGGGATATGTTGATTGGTTTTTCCCTTTTGGTAGTTGAGTAACTGCTGTGTCAGTTCCAAAGTTAATCTTGAACCATTCCCGAGAGAGATCGCAATTCACCACATGTATGATGTTGGGCACCAGGTCCTGGTCAATAGACTTAATACAGCACAATATATATATAGTACAATATACAGTGTGACTATATTCTCGTAAAACCAGTTAGTAACTGAATGTAGTCATTTCAAGTCAGTGTTGGCAGTTACAAGTGACTTAGGAGCAAATGAAAAACACTTATCTAGCAGGTTTATATTAAGGTCCTGAAGTGTAGCAGCCGTTTGGTGATGGTGAAGCCTCCCCAGATGTTCAGCTCATGATTCTTCTCATGGATCTTACTTGGCTTAGCACCTCGCCAAGTGGAATAATCACATCCACTGCCTGCTCTGTCATGCAGGAATGACTCAGCTTTTTTGTTCACTAGCACAATTTTTAACCTTTGTCTTTGACCTTAACTAGCAATGTTTAAGTTAAACACTCGCCAGTTAGTTCCCTACTGCATCACGTCGCATTTGTAGATGTGTAGTATTTCCCTCTGTTTGCTTCTCTTTTGCCTAAAAACTCAAGGTCGATTTGTTCTGATCTGTGACGTTCATCTTACCTAATCCCAATCCTAGACTTTTTGTCAGGCACATGTTAGACAATGAATGTTATTTAAATTGCATACCTAATTATAGCTCTTATGGGGAAAGATGACTAGTAGTAAATTCAAAGTTGGTTTCAGAGACAATAAACTATGTGATGGTTCTTGATATTATAAATGAATTAGTAGCTTCTTACTCAGGTTACAGTTTCACACATTCTTTCATAACACTCACAGCTGTGTGTATTTTTTTGTGTCTGAATGTCCTCTTTGCGAAAGTGGTTAAAGTGGGTAATTTGTCCACCTGCAGTTTTTTTTTTTATACCTGTATGACCCATTGCAGGAACAGTAACATGACCTGAGGACACACACTAATTGCCCTACGACTTGTAATGAAATATCAACCGTTAACAATCATACCCAGTGCAACATTTTGGCAAATTCTGCAAAAAAAAAAGTCTTTTTGTGGCATGTCTGATGTCCAGCATGTCCTGAAAGGCTGCAGCCATGTTAAAGGGAGATACGCGTGTCCTTGTGCAGACAAAAGAGCAAGGCTCTTGTTACTTCCTAATGATCACCAATCAGCAATCTTCTGCCTTTGAGCTCTGGAACCGTGGGCCATGTCTCAAATATATACATGCATGTTAAACGAAATTAAGGCCCATCGCCTCCCATTGCGCAGATATCTGTCTCAATTTGTCGCGCCTCAGTAATGATCTGGGCCACCGCCAGTGGAATGTACGTAGAATTTTCCCCGAAGTCTGAAACAGTAGTCACCTTTTCCATATCTGAGAAAGATTATGCATTATTTAAGTGGATCGGGGAGAAGACATTCACACCTGGGTGCATTTTAAAACAGTGACTGAGGTACCTTTATGTGTTTATGTGGATGTTATGCCATCTGCTAATACAAGTTGTTGTGCCTGACTGTGTAGTACACAGTTTCTCCCAGGACAGAGATCGAGGAGGCAGGTGAACATTATTACATTGCTTAGCAGATGCCAGCAATCTTCCATGGAAGCTCACGCGGCTCTGAGCTTATACTGTCCTCTCTAATGAACTTGGTGCTGCCAACTGAGGTTCAATGTCCAGTTCAAGAGCACAGTAACAGTTCCCAGCATGCCCCCCCCCCCCCCGGGGATTTCTGCCTTCTGCTGATAAGTGTAGTATCTCATCAATCCACTCTTATTTCCAACATCTACGTCGGGATCCTAGTGTGCCACTTGAAATATTATCTGGTGAAAAAGACCACACACGGTCCCTCCGTGAAGTTGGCCAAACCTTGGACACTCACACCTCCTGTGAAATGGATGTCGTCAAACAAAAAAACTCTGATAGGCACAGATACATCAATCAATTACTCAAAATCATTGACAGCAGATGCCCAAATTCTAATATTGGGAATAACGATTCTTCTACGGTTTATTTGAGAAGGCGGATCCTGGCATATAAACAGAGATAAAAATCTGGTTGTGTATTGATGTTAATTTGTATATATATTGAATACACATAATATATTAATAACCAGTGCATCTGTACGATAGTTAATGAGTTGATGATGGAGGACAGCAATGGGAAGGGAAGATGATCTGGTGAAGCAGCTGTTAGAGGTAGGGGGCTGATCGTGGGCCAGTGCAGATGTACAATAAAGGCAGTTTCTCTTTACAGAATGTTGCAAAACACTTGCCATCCTTCCCTGATTTTTGAAAGGTGCTCAGGAAAGAAACTGCTGTTCTTCTGGCTTAGTTTTAATGACTTAAACACCGTCTGTGTTTATTTACGGCATATGAGCCAGAGGATCTGCCCATTTCGTTATAGCTATTTTTTTCATATTGTTTGATGCTAAATAGATTCCTTGTACTGTCGACACTAAACAGAAATAAACCTATTCTGCAGTAACATGTTAATACTAATTTAAAGAGAGAAATTGATTTCTACTCTTTATTCTGAGAGAATGTCGTACTTTAAATTGAACTCTTTATTTGACCATTTTTCATCATCACAATCACGAAATAAATGAATAATACCAGGCTGAATTTCTGATTACTACAAAGTCTATATCAGGATGTTAATTATTACCGTGGATTGTGAAATGGTTTAGTACTTTGCTGACAAATGTTATCACAAAGGAGTATATAACAGTATGACAGATTAATCTGTTTGTCAGGTTCAATAGCCTGGATTTCTGTATTTCTGGTTAGGAGAGGAACAAAGTATTTTTAGCTCAAGCTAGTTGCTGGTAATAACGAAAACTTATTATTTTGCTATAACCCAAGGATTGTCATGCAGGCAAACAACGTATCCTGCAATGAGGTGTGTCACTGTCACTGTTACATTATCTGTCCCTCCTTCCATGACCTCTCATTCAGGATATGGTTAACCTGGAGCCTTTCCCTGGAAGCACAGGGCACAAGGCAGGGGACACCCTGGATGGGATGCCTGTCCATCCTAGGTCACCTTTATGCATCATTTCTCTTTGTCTATTTCCCATCGGTTTGTGAGACGTCACAAGATCTGGTACGGAATGATGGAATAAAACCTGCATTTTATTGTGATACGTGGGTGTCACAGGCCATAGTGTGAATTTTCCAGATCTTGCGGCTTATTCTCTATTCAGATGCTATGTGAATAATAGCCCCGGCCCCTGGCTTTGGTTATAACCTCACGTAGCTTGGCATGGCAGTCCCTGGCATCCCCTTCCCAGTCATGGGTGGGGGGGGGGGGGTGTAACATAGGGAGTAACCTTCCTTCCCAGTCACATGGTGGGGTTGTAACATGGGGAGTAACCTTCCTTCCCAGTCTCGGGGTGGGAGAGTAACATGGGAAGTAGCCTTCCTTCCCAGTCATGGGGGGAGGCCTGGGGAGTAACGTTTCTTCCCAGTCACGGGGTGGGGGAGTAACATGGGGAGTAACCTGCCTCAGAAGCTGATTGCTGACTTGGTGAGTTAGCCCCGAAAACTGGGCCAATGAGATGCCTTTGACTCATAAATGCATTGGCAAATAACTAGATGCAAACAGACAGATGATGGTAGTACTTACCGCTTCCCATTCAGTAATAACTCATGCATCTACTAGCAGAATGCAGCAGTTGTTCTTTTCATGAATTATTGTGGGTGTTTAGGGTTACGGTTGGTAATTAATCAGTCTTTATTGAATAAGTACTGCATGTTTGAGGAATGGATATATCCATGTGAAGATGTGCAGCGGCTGCGGAGAGCTCACTGCTAAGGGTGTCGGCTGCCGGTTTGGAGCTCAGCCTTATTCTGCCTTAGGAATAAACACACAGCATGTGCTCCGCTAAGCAGAGAGCGAAAAGAATCCAAGGTGCCATGCGTCCTGGGTCCCGGGCTGCCTCCGTGCCCCTGTCGTCACTCTGATCTGAGCTCCGGAACAGACCTGGGGGAGGTCACGTTCTGAGCCAGGCTATCCTTCATGAAACGGGGACAGAGAGCTAAAGCTCCACCCACCAGTGGCTGCGACAGACTGTCAGCTGTAGGATGAACCTGGGTCCTGCCATGACTAGTCACTCGCCACCATTACTTGGTCATATTCTTGACTTTGGTGCTTTTTCTGTTATTATGTACGAGTTGAAAAGGGTTCCCGTACACGCAAAATTTCTCTCTTTCTTCCTGCCTCGCTCTTTTGGTCTCTCCTCCATCCCTTCCCCCACTCTTCGCTCTGATTGGTGGAATTAACTCTGCAGCCTCCTGCTGTGAATAATTACTTTTGATCCAATGCGGATCCCCTCTTCTTTTTCTCTCTAACAGTCTCTCTCACTCCCTCGCCCGCTCCTTCACTTTTAACACGCACGTGTGCACACACGCGCCCCCAACCCCACCCCCCCCACCCCCCGATTCCNNNNCCGGGCCAAAAGGCTTTATTGAAATGCGGACATTGTCCCCAGCAGCTGGTCGATTAGTGTGGGGGGGTGCAGCTGAGGGGACCGAGGGACTGCTCTGTGCCGCGCGGCTTTGTTATGGGGTACAGGGTGAAGCTTGGGGGGGGGTCTATGTCGTAGCTGATCATTTCTGTCTGTTCCATCCCCAGCAGGGCAAAGTCCCTAGGATGCTTGACAGCCCTTCTGCTTTCATGTCCTCCATGTGCCTGCGTGGGGTAGGGCTGCTGTGCCCCTGGTGGGTGTTAGCCAGGCCGCATTATGACATTATGATTTGTGTGGGGGGTGGCGGTGCTGTGAGGTTATGAGATCATGACAGGGGTGAAGATTCTTTGGCGTGTGGAGTGCAATCAGGTGCGCAACGCCCCCCCTCACCCCCATGCCCAGCACTGCTTGATCACACTTAGGAGTGTATTTTTGGGATGGAGGGGGCTGCGAGTGCCGTTCTCTGGAACGCCAGGCAGGTGCTGGACGCGGCACACTTTGGCACACGCTCAGTGCGCATCGGGTCCCCGCTGGATGGCCAGCCTGAGCTTCCTTCTTGTTCGGCATGACTGGCTTGTCTGGAACCATTGAGTCCGGGGCTAAGCGGAGCGCTACAGTACTTTGATATGCAAATGATAGGAGAGCTGGGAAATCTCACTTTTCATCCCTGCCTGCAAATTGAGCTGTCTGCTGTTTGAAAGGTGAAGGTGAGATGCCCGGCACCCCATTGAAACATTTTTGAGCATAGATGCAAAAAACACCGACTCCAGGGTAAAGCCAGGGCCTGGTAGCCCTCGAACCTGCCTCTCGCGCAAGGTCACCACGCCCACTGCCGATTTTGTGGCTTCAGTCGAACCCAGGAAGTGACTGATTTTATGTTATGAATATTCATGCTGTGCTCTCCCTGCTCTGCGGTTAATTTGTGAATAGCTCATGCATCACATTATGTATGCACTTAACAAAAGGCTCACAAGGGTCCTGAATATAGCATGCTTTTCATACACGGCCTTCGCATTGCGCTTGATGTTGACTGAAATTCCAGGTCAATAATTGATATTTATAAATAAAGTTAACTTCCTAGATCAATGTCACAACAGCAGTGTCCCACGCGGGAGTCGAATTTGCAGCCTCACTCTCTGTTTGTGTAACATTTATAGAATCTGCTAATATATAAACAGTTATGTTAAGATCTGAAACACAGGAGACTGACTGACACACTTTTCCTAGAGGCTCCAGCGTGGAAAGCAAAGTGATTCTCTTTTGTTGCAAGTTTTCCAAAAGCACCAAAGTGTGTACCAGCTTCGCACGCGCGGCCGGGCCGACGGCGAATGAAATTATGCCGGGGCGTAATGCAATCGCAGATCTCTGCCTGATGAAATTAGGTGATGGAGGCACAGCTGGACCATTTTGCGCGATATTACAGCGGGAGGAAGCCTCTCGCGCACTTAGGAGGGCGTTCACCCAGGGAAATAACGCCAGCACCTCATTTGCATCGCCGCGACTTTTACCACTAGCAAGAAACGAATGGTGGGGGGGGTGTGGCATTATTGCGGGTTTTACTTAAATGCCGAAAGGCTGACGTATGTCAGGGACTTGAGGTGTGTAGTCTTCAACGTGGCCTGCCACGAATAATCCCCAAGAATTGTCCGACTTTGCTGATGCGCCAACGCCTCCCCAACTGGTCTGAACAGATCAGACAATTTGTCCATGCTGATAGAGATGAATGTTGACTTAGAGGAGGGTACAGGACGGTACTCTGGTGTTCTGATTAAAACTGCGCTCAGAAATTGTTGAAAGCCTTACCAGACACTGTTGAGAAGGTCCTGGTACTTCTTGTGCCCAAAAAGGAGCTTTTTTAACTCATACTTACCCAAATTCAGCATTCCGGTGCACTAGTACTGACCTTTGAGTAGGGGAAGGGCATTTGTTCCTCATGGATATTCAAGCGCGCCCTATCAGTGGCAGCAAGATCACAATTTGCATATTTACCCTTTGGTATCAAGCAATCTGTTTGCTCAATACATTGTGACAAACTGCTAAGGTGTTGATCTGAGATAATTGAACGTGTCAGACTCCGCATGGCAGAACAAAGGATGAATACCCGGGGACGAGGCTGCCAGGTGCTTTTAACGCAATTATCTTTTTAGGCTACTTAATTACAGGTAGAAGAACCATCTGCACTCAGCTACCAACATTCTGCGGAAGAAAGTCGAGGATTTTCGCGTGCCGAGATCCTGTTGCTCGTCCGCGGCCGTGGCCACGCTTGACAATGGCATCCCGCATGGATATTTGCCCACAAGATTGTTTACATTCCCCAGGAGCAGATGCACTCCAGGGAGCCTTGAAGTTTTGCCGGTTTCTCAAGAGGCCCAGTTTTTCCGTGTGAGATGGCAGTAAAGGTAGAAATCAGCTGGGCTCCCTTTCGCTGAGGATTAAATGAAATCCACTCTGGTGGCGATCTCCTTTTTGTTCATCCCGCTTCCATATGGAATACTTAATATTTGAATTAACATTTGGCTTCCTTTAAAAATGATACCAATTATAGCATCTAGCTGTGAAATAAGCACCGTGCATGCCGATGACCCGTTAACAGTAGCCTTAATGACATTGTTTTCTTACTGTTTGCCTTTTGTTCTGTAAACACTGTCAGGCAGCTGTCACTCATTCAGTTCTTCCCCATTCTCCGAAGTCCATTTGTCTCCCGGCCAGTATGTTCTAAAATCGTACAGACAGCCCCCCCTCCCCCCCCATGCAGTAGTACTGCTGTTTTAGTTATTTAGGCGATGCTATCTGCAAAGCGACCTAAATCTTCCAGTCTTAAACCCAGTCATACAGCTGGGGTTTACTGGACCAGTTTGGATTAAGTGTACTTCCCAATGACTACGCATCCGGTCTCTCCCATAACCCGAATTACTCGATCACTACTCCCCCTGCTGGCCTCGCGGCTTCAGACGGGCTGGGGACCCGCGAAGGGCCAGCACGTGACAGCGGGCGTGCCACGGGAGTTTCATCCCTGGCCCTCACGCTTCAGCTGTCCGCTGGCACTCATGCTGACCCCCGCCTTTGTTGTGGAATCTTTTTTTTTTTTGCCAGAGGAAAATGAATGCCAGCTAATGTATTTTCCCATTCTTCACTGGATCCACTGAGCGATGTCTCCTCGGGCTGTTCCTAAACTTGATTTACAATTAAGCGCAGTCAGGCTGTTTTCTAATGATTTTGAGCCGAGTGGGTTTTATTGCACTGCTAAGCTCTGTTACTAACCTACCTCCTGCCCCCATCTTCCCTATGGGACATCTAAAATGCTTTGTCCTTTTTTTCTCAGAGTGAATAAGGCCTTTCCGTCTGTTAACTCATTTTGGCATTTTTACGATAATGCCTAATCACATATACTCAAAGATCTTCACCATCACACGCGAATGGATATATTTGTACTGTTAGATACTCATTTCATTTCGATACTACTTATTTTATTTTTGGTTTTTAGAAATATCCTTTTAGGCCTTGGCTTTGGCTGATGGCCGGACTGTTCCTGCTTAAACTTTGACCCTGGCAGGGGTTTTGTCACATGGGGGGGGGGTGGTGGCCCTCGGGCTGTCCTCACACACAGCACGTGTAATCTTCTTCCAAATAGATTTAGGTCACTGCAAGTAGGGCAGGACTCGCAATGCTGCCGCTGCTGGTGAACATTTAAGGTTCTTTCATTTCTTTCTTTTTTTTTATAAATGTTGTCTTGCTGATGGGAGACACCATGCAGCTGGGGAAGGTAGATAGAAAGAGAGCGAGTGAGAGAAAGAGAGAGTGAGTGTGCTGGAGACGGGGAGAGATTGTAATTGGAGAAAAGCAGGATATGACGTAATGGTGGCGAGCACGGTGAATGTGTTTTGATTGATTTTGCTGGCTGGTAATGTTCCTCGGGGCTCGTGGGTGCCGGGTATCGAAGAGACCGTGGTGCGGATTCAGTGTGCCGTCTCTTAGTCTATAAAATGCATATTACAATAGATCCAGACTCTTTTCAGGTGAAGTCCTTTATGGGAAAAAGAGTCTCGGGTGCAGTCTCTCTCAGTATTAATGGTGGCTCATTCCACTGTCTAACAGCACCACATTCAGCCATGGAAGTGCTGTCATTACTAGATCATTTATACTAGTATTTGCACATATACGCTTACATTTTGCCTTGCATGGGCTGTTGGGGAGATGAGACAGTTTAGCGGCGCCGGGCTGCCTGTTGTCAATACTTTTTATGTTTTGCCATCCTAGTTTTGTCCTGCGCCAGGTCCTCCATACCCTGCCCGTCCAAAACCTCACCTGTGGGATTCACCCCCAGGAAACTGCTCCACCCTCTGATCTCAGTGCTGGGCCTGTCTCCTTTCTCCTTCACACTGGCAACATCTCCCCTCTCCTGCATATGCAAAAAAAATGCTTTTATCGATATAACGCGCTTTTCTTTTGTCCATTGAATCTTAACATTTTGTTTATTCCTAAAACCAGATTTTTTTTTTTGACTGCAGCAGTCATTTTCTTTGCTCTACAGTAAGACGGCACAGTCCCTGAACATGTCAGTGATTATCCTGGGCTTCAGACGATAAGTATCTATAGTAATGAGAAATGTTTGAGTTTTTCACAAGTCTGCCAACTTTTTCAAATGTGTTCTCTCCAGCGTTGTGTGTGTTAACTTGTGGCACCGCTAAGAAATCACAGTCGGTTTTAATGAGAATTTGCAGCCTTTATCAATGTCAGAACATCAAAGAGCAGCATTGTGTTTTTAGTCAGCCAAGGCGAAGGGGCGGGAACGAAACTTTAACAACTTCCTGTCACATCCCACGCGAATGTGCTCGCTGATTGTTGTGTTGTTGTCTCATTATTCTGCATTTTCCATGGAGGTTTTTTTTTTTTATTGTTATTACATTTTTCTTTCGCCTATTTCCAGCTTCACTAATTGTGCAAAAAATATGGTAGGTAGATGAAGATCAGTGGACCACCTCTCGTTGGGATATTTTGCATTAAGATCTTCTTTTGGAGACAGTCCTTGTTGACTGATTCTTCATCACCCACGGTTCCTTCCTCTCTTCTCATTCCACCTCTTACGTTCTTTTGCGCCTGTTGACCCTGTTCACTCCTCTAGTGGTTCTTTGGATCCTGTAGTCCATGAACTCCCTGGACCAGCAAAATCATGCACTTTTATTCTACTCTTTACCTGTTTAGCACATGCAAATTGCAGATATAGCTGACTAGCAGACATAGTTACGAAGAACAGATGCAAACCCAGCAGTGGAAAAATCACAACAAAGATGTATTAAAACCATAAAGTGTCTAAAGATGTATTAATGTCATGTTCTTTTTCTTTGAAGTGTACACTGAATCGCCGGTAATAGCAGGCTCCATTTTAACTAACTGCATTTAGGAGTGCGGTTAGTTTGTAATGACACCATTTTGTTCAATGTTTGGCATATTGAAAATGCATAAGTGAAATTACGTTTGCTAATGGCTGAGAACCGTGACCGTTACT
The DNA here is from genome assembly GCA_026776945.1 of Isichthys henryi. Classification (NCBI taxonomy): domain Eukaryota; kingdom Metazoa; phylum Chordata; class Actinopteri; order Osteoglossiformes; family Mormyridae; genus Isichthys; species Isichthys henryi. The sequence goes on from JAODJX010000041.1 coordinate 6,959,543, forward strand.
GCAGACTATTGCCACGAGACTAGACCGTTCGAGCCCTTCCCCCCTTCCCACCAATGTGTAGCCAGATTACGGAGAAGCATTGAGGGAAACCTACTGGACTACCTAGCAGGATGAACTGCCTTGGAGTACTCACATTAGACCTTCATGGGGGCTACAAGGGACTGGCTTCCCTTTAGGGCTGCACAACATCATATTGTGATTTAATCATGATTATAAGGTGCATGTGCATTAATCACCAGGGCTTTTGATGATGGGCAAAACATTTGTGTGGATGCCGGCTTTTTGGTACTATACTGACATTTACTTGCGCCCACAATTTGGTAAGCAGATTAGTAGTGTGTCTAAAATATTACTGAGAGACGTATTGGGCCGGCCATAAGTTAGTAATTTGTATAAATATGGCGTATTCTTATGTTTATTAAATTCGGTTAGCGGGGCACACCACGTGCCACCGTTTTGGTAGGTGATAAGCACTGAAGTGGCGGTGAAGAAAGGGACAGATCAGCAGCCACGACATCTTCTAAAAGAGGAGATATCTTGGATGAACAAGGTAAAAAAGATGTTGGTGTGGCAGCTGTACTTTTTGCACTTTAAAGTCCCACACGTTTATTAAACATACACATCATCTAAAGCCCGGGTGATTATTGCGCACACGCCATACAGTCATAAGTACATTGCGACGTGATATTGCACAACCTCACTTCCCATACTGAGCGACTGAACTAGACACTACCTCTGTCACCGTTCACATCACTAGACATCCTTGACGTGAATAAAATGTATGCCTCACGCCATCACACAACGCCGTATAAGGCAGGAGGAAGTGCTCCCGATCTGTGTAATGGGGAGGGGGGCTTCTCTTTCCCCTTGTCTGTTTCTTCCTCCATTTCTCTCCCTGCAATCTGTCAGTGATTGCAGGGCTGGCGTCTCCAGAGTCGCCATCAGTGCTGGGGTAATGGTGTGGAACTGGCCAAGGTGAATGGTTATTACTTACTGAGCTGCTGATTGCTGGGTGGAGATTGGTGATCACCTATTACTGCAGGGGAGAATAAAGACCCAACAACGGGTTTTTTGTAAGATGTGGGTTTTTAAAATGTAGTTAAGAGCGCAGTGGGAAAGCGTTAATGGTCACCATTGCCTTGCTCTGGACTTTCATTGCTTTACTGTTTCACGGTCAAAAATAACTAAGTGTGCGAAGATCAGCAGGTTAATGTTCTTTTTTGGGTTATCCATCCATCCATCCATCCATCATCTCCCGCTTAATCCGAGGTCGGGTCGCGGGGGCAGCAGTCTCAGCAGGGA
>JAODJX010000041.1:6971817-6998506 GCA_026776945.1 Isichthys henryi
CCCTGCACCCCACCCCCCCAACAAAAAACCAAAACCCACCATCCCACACCTCATTTACAGCGACAAACCCCAGCAAACCTACACGAAGAACAAACCCACGAAACTACCACCAACCCCAAACCCAATGCTGGAAAAAAGGCTGAGGGGCAGAATGGGCAAAGAAGGCAGTCAGAGGCAGAAATTAATTGCATTGGCTGATTAGGATCTCTTTAATAAATCCCCTCATCCCATTTGCTCCCCTTTCTTTTATTTGACTCAAAACTATGCAGTTCTTCATAGCTGACAGGAATTCATTTTGAAGTCGCTGTTTGTCTAATGCTCATTTGGATGTGTCGAACGTCGATATAAAATAGTTTGGTGTGTACATTTGATTCCCCAGGACGCCCTCCCTCCCAACAGGAATGGATAAAGGTGACCGTACGTCAAGCCTTCCTCAATTAACCTGGCAGTGTATGATTTCAGTCAGTCCGTGTTGCTGCCCATGTCTTGACAGGTTGCCTCAGTCCACGGTTTCCACAGGGTATGCGCACAAGATTGACGTCTGTCACTTATACATACAAATAAAATAAACTGCCATAATGTTGAGGACAAAAAAAACAGAGGAAGATATGGAGATATGACAGTATTTTAGTGTTATTGTGGGAAAAGCTTTACTTGGCTGTAAAACTTAACTGTGAGAATTACTGTGACTGTCGTTTATCAGCATTTACTGGTCGAAGATGGAATGCTGACTTGTAACTACTGTGAGGTTTATTAGACTATAAATATGGAGCTGAAACGTTTATCGGTGGAATAGTATTCAGATCCCAGGAGAAAGTCTAAGGACAAACTGCAGAAAGGCCGGGAATAACATAATGTCAGCGAGCGTGAGGCCGCTGAATTCACAGCCCGGGGACACATTTCAGGTTCCTTAAAAGGCCGGACAAACAAGGGTCTGCGAGGAAGGAGACATGGCAAAATTAATAGAACATGTGCAACTCAGCGGCACCTTTTGCCTCCAGGGGTAAGGAAATAAAAGCGCAGAGTGGAAATTTGTTTTTGGCGGAGGAGCCAGAATTACGGAGCTTGGTGGCAGCTTGCGTTCTGGCCATTCTTCTGCTCCTCCGTGGGTTTGAAGGGCGCGTAACCCTGTCGCCGATGCCTCCCCCAACAGGTATGGGCTGCTTCTGGGGGACGGAGAGGAAGTTTTGGCAGCAGCAGGGTGTTTACTCCACCCAGGTGGGCTACGCTGGAGGCTTCACCCCCAACCCCAACTATGAGGAAACCTGCACTGGTGAGCCCGACCTGCACCCCCTATCCCCCCCTCCCCCTGCCGTCCTCCCTCTCCTTCGGTTTGCCGCTCGTCTCCTCGACGTGTTTCTAATTCACCCGCTGTGCTTCCTGAGATCCTTGTCTCAGGGGTGCGGAAGAAGGGCCGATTCACATCATGTTTTCCCGGACTTTCCGAGGCTCGTTGGCTCCCTTCAGGTGCACACGACCTTGAACATAACCTACGATCAGGTGACTCAGCTCTCCCGTTCCAGTTCTCTGTCCAGCGAGCATCTACTTCCAATCTAATAATGTTTCGTATCCATATGGTCACTGATTAACAGCTTGTTAACCTTTGACTGCTCTTTTAAAGCAATGTAGAATATTGCGATCTTAAAGAATGCATTACCCTGTGCTGCTAGGCAAGTGCGTGGGGGAGAGTTTGATATTGGAGGGGAGGCGACTTAAAAGCTAAAGGTCTGTTTATAGCGGGGACAAATTAAGCCAAATTAAATTCTGGGGGTTACATGTTACCCCCCCCCCCCCGGTTCCTGTTCCCCTGCTGCTAAGCCAGGACTTTCATCAGCAAGAAGCATTCTCTGACATTCTTTCTGATGGGGTCCATTTTGGAACGGGCAAGTTAGCTTAAGTACTGTGATTAGTTGCCCTTTATTTAACCACCGATGCTGGGAATACGTTCTGATGCTGTTTCATGAAGTCCTGCCTCACACAGTATAATGTGACTGGATGCATGTAAACCAAGTGGATTTTATGTGTGTCTCTTCAACAATGAGGTTAGAGTTCTTATACTTCAATATAAGAAAACTTTGAATTGTATTGTATTTATGAGCGTGAAGCTGCAGCCGTCTTCAGTCAAGGTGGATTTTCATGCAGTGTTGTTGATGTGGTTCCCTTTGTTAGGGGCTTTGATATTCAGAAATGCAGTCCCTGCGATCTCCCCCTCCCCTGGAACCCCTGATTGTGCAGTTGAATCTATAGGCAGACCCAGGCCCAACCCAGCAGGCTGATTCGATTCGATTTTTAATTCGGATCAAGACAAAAGTTAGTGCGATGCCTCCTTCCAGAGGGAAAGAGTTTAGGGTTGTAGATCATTTAACAAAGTGTTGAAGTCCTCGTATGTGGGGGTAGGATAAGTTAAAACAGAAAGGGGGGAGACTCGGCCTGCAGCCCTGATGGAACTGTCCATTTCACGGTGCTGAAATGCCCATATCAGGCTTACAGCAGCACACGGTTATCTTGACCGTGTGAGATGAGGTGTTTTGCGGCTAAAACGCAGCGGATGAGAAATTTAGCAGATTATGTGTCCATATAATAATAATTATTTTTACTAGTGTTAGCACCCTAGTCATGCCACGCATGAACGACATGACATTTCAAATCTCCCGAGTCTCAGTGCGGCTCACAATCCCCAAAAAATCTTTGTGCACAGGATCACGTGGAAACAGCAGCTGGATTTCCCGAGGAGCCGCAGCCTTTAGGTAAACAGGGACCACGTTCTTCCAGGCAGCGAAGATGTTCTGTACTTTACTGCGAACCTCCTTTTTCTAACATGGGCTCAGAACTATATCTCTCACCATGGCAACTCACATTGTCAGCTGAGAGTGTCTTTTTTAATTAGTGTTATTAAATCTTAACTTGCGAAGCCCCGTGATTAAAGAGATCCCAGTTCCCGGAATGCATTTGAAGGCACACACGGAGGAGAAGAGTCCGTCTGTGTCAGCTGTATCGCGCTCCCCTCGCCCGCTGAGGCCTGAGACGTCTTCCTGCCGGGCCGATCGAGCGGGGGGCATCAGCTTCCCCCGTCTGTGTGGGGGCTGGGGGTGGGCACGACCTGCGCAGCTCCTGACTGACTGCGCTAATCCCGCCAGGGTGTTTGGAACAGCGGCTCGGCGGTAAAGAGAGCGGGTGGGGGAAGGATGCTCAGCCAATCAGGGGCTAGGTGAAAGTCACAGGAATGACGGCACTGTGTGGTAGGGATAACTCTTTCTCTACACTTAAGTGAAAGAACGTCCCCCTTGGGGCAGGTCTCACTTAGATGATGGTTGTCCAAATGCCCTCGTTTTAGGTAGCCAGTACTACTTCTTTCCATTAGTGCGTGCTCTAAAAATAACTAGAGGAATGCATACCGACGGCGCGGGTGAAAGGAAGAGACGTCCGCTCCTGATTGGCTCTCCTTGGTCATGTGACAGCCCACAGAGACAGATCGGAGAGGAGAGCAGATCGCTGCCCCTCCCCCATCACAGTAATGGTGGCATCGCGTCGCAACTGCATCGCCCTGTGCCTGTTCGTCCTTCAGCTAACCCCGAGCAGCAAACCTCCCTGGCAGTCGAATGAACTGGTTGAATAAGTGAGAACAGGATAGGACATTAACATTAAAAAAAAAAACACACAACTGGACATAACAGGCCGTGTGAAGCGTGGGAGTCGCAGCAATGCAGCACCTCGACGCTGGAATCAGGTGGTGTACTTTGCTCTTCCATTGTAGGACACAGTGTACTTCAATATGCATTAAAAAAACGTGACCATATGCATCCACGTAAAAGGTGGAGAGACACAACACTGCACAACTGCGATTTTTAATTTCAGTTTAATTTCCATCCATGGTGTCTCTTGGATATAATTTCACTGTGCTTTGTGCGCACAGGCATTGTGATGTGTGCCCATACTGGCAATGAAGGTCACCCCACAGGTCAGTCTTTATTACTTTTTTAATATTAGCTCTATATATTTGCGGAAGACGGCTGGCAACCCATCGTTCTCAGCATCTCAGACGTGAGGAATATTAAGCGTAGGGCAGACCTCTTTGGGAATATGTTAATCTGTGTGGAAACCTTAGTATTAGAAGTAAAACATTAATCTTGGGCTTCTTTCTCAAGTTCGGCGAGTCTTCTCCCGCTCAGCCCTCAGAAGCTGCGTTCATTCCATGCAACCTTGGCCCCGTTCCAGTCCGCGACCAGGCGGTTCTTGCCGTGTCCGTACTGGAGATACATGGAGATGTGTGAGATGGGAGGCCGCCACACGGTTCCCGAGTGCAGCACCTGCTAAAATAAGAAACCCTGGGGCGAGAGGACGATCGTCAGCTAGAAGAAAGACTCGGGATAATTATAATTGTTAGTGTTGTGCGGGTGCTGTCGGGATGCTCATTTCGGCGTGCGATCGTTTTTCCCACCTTACGGGGGTTGAGAGCCACCGTGCGGAAAAAAAACTTGACCAGCAGACATCTTTTTTTTTTTTTTACTGCATTTATGAGATCAGCAGAATTTGTGATCAAAAGCAGCTGATTAGCTCGCTGGATAGAGACGAGGCTTCTTGGGCATCAAGCTGTGACAGAATTGAGGTAGCACTCAGTCCCCTGGGTCATCAGGGGACTGCTGTAGGTGCGGATGTGCTGACCCTACAAATAAGGCCTGTATCTCCTCTCCTTTCCACAGAGAGGTTTATTAGATGGTGAAACACGCCCGCTGTTCCCCAGCTCATTATTTGCTGTTTGTTCCTGGGCCTTATGGCCACCTCAAAGTTAACGGTGTAATTTTAGTTTGTTTCACAAAAGGCTTTTTGACATGGTTATCCCTTCTGATCTCTGCGCTTGAGAAACAACCAGATTAACAGTCAATATTTTGTCACACTCTGATAAGTCAATTGCTTCATGAGGCTGATCAATGACAGTATGTGTGTCAATGATGTCACACCCTTGAATCGGCTCCTCAAGTAGAGGAAATGGCAGCCGTGAGTTAGTAGGTAACGTGTGACTGTGAGCCGCAGAAGTGTCTCTGGTTGAACGTGTTACTATCAAGCTGGCCAGAAGGCTTGATCTCACGTTTATCTCCTCTCCATCCCAGGTTTGACTGGTCATGTAGAGGTGGTTCGTGTCGTCTTTGAACCAGCCAGGCTGAGCTATGACAAGTTGCTGAAGGTGTTCTGGGAGAACCACGACCCGACGCAAGGTACCACGGCCTCGCTCCTTTCGGCACGTATATGTGCGTACGCACCTCACATGCTAACTCAGCTCCGGTCGCCCCTTATCTCCTTAATTGCTTTGGTGCTATTAAAGTGAGTGTAACTCACTGAGTCAATAGAGGCGAATGGTTCAAAACCCGACAGACATGTTTGTTGATTTCAGCAGTTACCCATAATCCATTGCATACAATCGATCAGAGATGTGAAACAGTGCCGTTCAGGTTCACTAGTGAGGAATGAAGCATCCCTTTCTGAATGCTCTTAATGGGCCGTCACACAGAGAAGCATGCTTGTTCGGGGACACAGCTGTCTTCAGGTCCCTTCCATTCCATCAGCAGAGCAGCGTTTTGATTATAGCTGATTTGAATGCTTTGGATTCCCAGTAACGTCAGAGCGCTTCATGGAGGCAGAGCTTTGGCCATGGTAGAACTTCTCTGAGGAGTATCTATTCGCTGGTTTTATTTGCTCGCTCTGCTCTGGCGCCGGTGAGCCAAGGGGCCTTGTGCGGAACGCACTCCAACAGTGACACCCATCTGTTCCTGCCTCACCCCCCTATCTCGGCCCCGGCAGGGATGCGGCAGGGCAACGACGTGGGAACCATATACCGGTCGGCCATCTACACGCACTCTCCGGAACAGATGAGACAGGCGTTGGAATCGAGGGATGTGTACCAGAAGGTAACGTCTTCCAGTGTGTTCCAGTGTGATTCACCTCTGCGCTTGGTGGCGGAGGAGGGGGCTAAGGACAGACAAATTTAGCAACAAAAGCAGATGATTTGTCCACTTGGCATACACCCCCCCCCCCCCACCGCACTGGACTTGAGGACCTGCAGCTGTCTGATTGAAGAGGTTAGAATGAGCCAGAAACAACAAAAACAAACTGAAACCCCCCCCAGTTGAATGGGGCTGTTAGCCTGTGAATCTGTCTGCAGTGCTATAGGACGGAGCAGTGGTGGTTTTTGGTGGGGGATGGGAACACTGGGATGGGGGGGCTGGGTAGGAGAATAAGGTCCTGAGAGCTGGAGCCTTGCCCCCAAAAGCGCGGCCACTGCCGTCAGCGTAATGCAAATGTGCGGGGGTGGGGGTCACACCCAAGGAAACCTCGTTATAAGGATCCGTGCAGCAGTGTCCCCCGTCCTGATTGGACAGAAAGTGCTAGAAGCAAGATGGGGGATGTGGTACAGGAGTCGAGGCTGTCGCCGTGGGCTGGGATACTCTGTCTCCTGGCTGGTAAAAAAAAAAAAAAATCACGCCTCTCCTGTGAAATCTTCATCTCTGCGGTCTTCGTTCCCACAAGACCCCAGACTGCCAACTCCGACAGGCCATGCGTCTCAAAGTGGCAGGCACGTTATCCGCAATTAAACTGCAGCCTAGTTCGCGATGCGCCTGTTTTATTTTGAAGATTTTGGAATGGAACTTCCATTCCTTTTATGCATTAACTTTCCCTACACACACACACATACACACACACACATGCATCTGGGAGAATAAACTAATTAATGGATGTTCTTTTTCTCAGATTAAATTAATAAACTGTAATAATACACCTGTACCATACCGTTGACAGAAGGGAAAGAGTCCCTATTCAGAACAGACTGAGTGCAGAGGGACGTGAACGCCAACCCAGCGTCCCATCCGGCCTCGGGGGAGAGCATGCAGAACTGCTCTCCTAGGAATAGATAGGCGGAGCATCTCGGCCAGATTTGTCCTGTCACGGAGCACTGACTCCAGCTGACGGCTCCCCCATCCGAGGGCCCGCTGCCGGGGGCTCCGTGCTGCGTGCAGCCCCACTCCTTGTTGCGGCGTGTTGCTGATTCACGGCATCTTTTATTCAAAGCACAACATTTTCACTCATTTATGCAGCCCATTACTGAGCGAAGCGACCAGGGTCTCAGGACGCAGCGGCTGCATCGTCTTGGTGGGAGACGGGGCCCTGCGTCATGTACAGGTTCGCGCCGCAAATTGCTGTCGGGCCAATCGCGTAATGAAAGCAAGATAACATGGCGTACGGGGGCTGCCTTCGTTTTCACCCTCTCTCCCATTTTTTTTCCTTCTGTTTGGTACACCACACACAATGCTAAAATTCGAGAGTCTAACTGAATATGGCACGCAGTAAATATGCTCACATGCTCCCTCTGCTGGCCTTGGCAGACCCTTTGTCCTCTCCTTTTCCTCCATTGTCTGCTCTCCCCTCCTCCCAGCACCCCCCCCCTACAATGAGACATCTGTTCCACACCAGAACAGAGCAGCAGGCCCTGTCACCATGGCAACAAGGTAGGCCCCCACGGCCTTCTGATTGGGCAAAATTAAAAGGCAACCGGGGTTGGAGGTCCTTTGTAGCGTGCCGCCTCGCTGCCGTTTTAATCAGCTGTTGACCTCAGCCTTAATAAAATGGATGTCAGAAGGCAAGGGTTAATACAGACTGCAGTGACTGGCAGCTGGGGCTATTATGGAGGCGTGGGGGGGGGACTGGGGGAGATGATATAAAATGAGTGGGGGGCGATGAGGGGTTGGAGGCACGTGGTTGGATGAGCAGGAGGCCAATAGAAAGCAAAGGTCATTGGTTGCTTTTGTCTTTGGCCACAGGCCTGTTTTTTTCCAGGGATGTTGGCTTTGTATTTCCTGTTTATTTATCACTAAGTACCAGCAATGAGGCACGAGCTTGGCAATGGTCATAGGAGTGCACAGCTGGAAGCTCAGTGTCTGCACAGGCAGAGGTTGTAAGTTTGCAGAGTGGGACACTCAGTGTCTGCGCATGCAAAAGTTGTAGGTTTGCATAGCAGGAAGCTCAGTGTCTGCGCAGGCAGAGGTTGTAGGCTTACATAGCAGGAAGCTCAGTGTCTGCACAGGCAGAGGTTGTAGGCTTACATAGCCGGAAGCTCAGTGTCTGCGCAGGCAGAGGTTGTAGGCTTACATAGCCGGAAGCTCAGTGTCTGCGCAGGCAGAGGTTGTAGGCTTACATAGCCGGAAGCTCAGTGTCTGCGCAGGCAGAGGTTGTAGGTTTGCATAGCAGGAAGCTCAGTGTCTGCGCAGGCAGAGGTTGTAGGTTTGCATAGCAGGAAGCTCAGTGTCTGCGCAGGCAAAGGTTGTAGGTTTGCAGAGTGGGACACTCAGCGTCTGTGTAGGCAAAGGTTGTAGGTTCGCATAGCAGGAAGCTCAGTGTCTGCGTAGGAAGACGTTGTAGGTTTGCAGGCCTGGAGGCTTGGTGTCTGCACAGGTAGATTGCTTGTCCCTCGGGTTGGTGGGTTATAAAAGAAATGGGAAGATTAAACTCTAAGAGAAAGTCGATATTAAAACAGGTTGTTGGTCAGAAAAAATAATCAGAACAATTGTACCTATTTAGTCTTCTTCGATATCTCAAACATCACACCTGGACCGACAGACCTCACATATTCCAGGACTGACAGGGCAGAGCAAACTGCGTTTGCCTGTAGGGGGCATGGCTGCCTGCCCTAGTGCAGAGCACGGCCTGATTTTGTCAGACATGTAGAGCTTCTCCCTAATGTATGCTGTCCGGTTTAGTTTTGCACTACAGCGCTGATTCCGTCTGTTTCAAAATAAGATCACTAGAACCACTAAAGTGGTCCAACAAACCCAACCTGTCATTGTGAATGATACCCTTATATTTGCATATTTGATCCCGTTTATCAAGGTTTGTAAAATCTTTAGAATATCTAATATTAATATTAAATTGACATGTTTATACATTCGGGTTTAAATGCATTTTTAATGGAATGCTTGCTTTTTGACTCCTAATGAAGAAGCATTAGTAGTATCAGTAGCAAAGCATAATGGAAAACTATATCAGTTTCATTGTGCCAGTAAAACGTCAGGATCTGCACCTGAAGGCTGAGAGCAGAAACGCGCATGTCCCCTCAATGGCCACAAGGGGGAGTTGTTCTCCATTCTTAGCTAAGCCAATGAGGACACGCATGTCAGTTCACTGGTCTGTATAAAAATATAAGTGGTATTACCTCTTCTCTGGGGGCAGCATATTTGGGCACGTCCTGTTCCCATCTATTAGTGTCTCAATTAAGGGTCCCACAGCAGACAGGTTTTTACCTCAGAGACCTCCAGCAGGACCATGCACCTTGCTCAAAAGCCTGGAGACAGGTTCCTGAGACAGCAAAGACCAACTGCACCCTACCAATTAGGCTGCTTCTCGGAGTCCTGAGGAATCAGGACGTCTTTAATTAGGCGCCCCTAATCCACCACGTCTCTCATTAGCGGAGTGGTTTCTGAGCTCCAATCAGATGATTACTTCCCTGATAGAGACCGTGTGTGTGTGTGTGTGTGTGTGTGAGTGTGTGTGCATCTAACTCTGAACAGGACTGCATGCCTTCTTCAGCAGAAGCCACATTCCTATATAGCTTACGTATTTATAGCCATGCTATGCACTGTATGGACTTGTGACCTGTAATCCAGTGATAGCACAGGATGGATATCACAGAAATAGAAAACTTCTTCAGTATCTAATGAGAGCCGAGGCTGAAGCTCTCAGAAATTCAGCTGCTAAGGGCAAGAGGTCGCACAGTGGCTGAGAAGCTAAGATTGTGCCTAAAATACTTGCGACATGCTGCTAAACATATACTGTAAAATACCAGGCTATAAAAATCGTTCCGTCTACATTTGGTCTTGATCACTTTGCCCATGCTTTAGTATGTTAGTGAGGTCATACAGGCGATGAACACACAAACAGGCACGGCAAGCACAATCGCTACAATCAAAGTGTAGCCTTTCTCTCAGCAAGGGCAACTCTTACGTAATAGCATCCTAGCAGAGTGACGGGAATAGCATTCTGTGGGAGAAAAATGCAGTAAGACATTACTTAAGAACTGTACCGCAGCTATATACAGCCGCACTGGGTTCAATCAGTTGGACATCAGCAAATCAGGCATGAAATGTTCCTTGAAGAGCTTCATGTCCTCACTGATGGGGGAGATCATTCCTTTACTAAGGAAGCTGACTGCATTTTTCAAACTTTCAGATGTAGGATAGTCACACAACCTGAAGATGCAATGTAACCGGATATATAAATAAGTGAGGGTGTCTTCTGAGCATTGATGAAACAGGTTCTGCCATCTGTGTCACCCCCCCCCCCCCATCAGTTGGCCCATGGGGTGCGAGGCGCCGATAGCCTGCATGGAGGGGACATGCGTGTTTCTGCTTTTTCACGTGCTACCTGTTTCCGATTTAGCTTTGCAGTGGAGTACGGCACACATCCTGGGATTTGAACCAGCAACCTTATGCCCGATTTCTTGACCTGTAGTTGAGCTCCTGCCCAACCAGTTTTCACAGGGTGAGGCAGGCAGCTGTCAGCATTGCTGGATCACGAGCACACGTGGGACTGGGGGCGGTGGGCTTGTACCGGTGGGGTTACCTTGAGATGGTGATTTGGTCCAAAAAGGAGCAAAAACAATGACGTAGGAAGGCAAAGCCAACTTGAGCGTCTGGGAGCCACAGCGGGGTCGAAAGGCACCCCTCCCCCTTTATGCGCAGTGATAACTCTCCCTATTTCCTGACCATCTTGTTGAAGCCCAGCCTTAGTCTCCCCCCCCCCCATCTGTGTCCGTTCTAAATGGAGCATTGCTCCATGCTGCCCCCCGACATCCCAATGTACCCAACCAGTTGGTTTAACAAACACAGAGCTGCCAACCATCTGCCGGACAAATCTGTCTTCAAATTGCTTTAGTAACTTTCTTTCCTCTTTGCTTCCACCCCTCCTTCACTCTCCATCGCCCTCCCGTTTCGGCTGTAATAGAATTATGAAATCCAGGATAGACCGAGGCCCAATTAACAGTCCCCTGTGCGTGTGAGAAGCACACGCCCACCCCCCTTTGCAAGGAGGCTTCTTTTTTTTTTTGTCAAATCAGCTGGGATTCTTGAAATAATTGAAAGCAGAGTAGCCAGGGATGAGCTGCGGTCTCCACGTCAGCGGCACGGAGCCTGTTCTGCGCGCCGCGGTGAACGACAGAGGCGGACCGAACATTGCTCTATGATTAGCCCAAATCCCAGCAGCCGTGGAAGGGTCTCAACACGAAACATCGTAATAATTTCATAGCCCACAAACCTCATGCAAATGTAGCAGCAGAATATGTGATGTTGCCCCTTTAACGTTGAGATTGCCCCATATTGCCAGCATTGTCTTTTTTTTTCTATTTTGCCCTTTTTTAAAACATCATCTATTATTTGTTCCACTGCAATCGACTCGTTGGCAAAATCATCTCGAATTGGACTTTTAGCAGAATAACTCTCGTCCAAGGGTACAACAGCAGGGCTCCCCGCTGAGATCTGGTTACAAGGCCGGCACATTGCCCGCTATGCCTGCTGCACAAGCACCCTGGGTGGATAATATGTTCCCGTTATCCTGTGGCCCTCACCTGTGCCTCCGTTCCCAGATTATTTCCCATGAGAATCACTACAAGGCTTAATTAGTCGTTCAGCTGACACTCTCGCCGCCAGTAAGTTGCACATACTTTACTGTAATTTTATGCGTTTATCTGTTCATACTGGTGAATTTAGGTTCTGGTTTTACATCATTCGCATTCATATTAATGCAGTGTTGCTGTAATGCTGGGCAGCATCTCTGTAGCGCACTTTGTCCTTTTATCATGTCCAGACTTCCCCACTTCCCTTTCTGACGGCGTCCACAGGAGAGCTGAGCAAATGGTAGCTAACAGACGCTTGGCTCTTGTGCCAGCACCTAGCCCCCGTCCCTGAACATCATTACGGACAACGTCTGAGCCGGTAACGTTCAGCACACTCGCATGCTGAGCAGTGTACATAGACAGCGATAGAGAGCTTGTTTGTCTCTCTCTCTCACTCTCTCTCTCTCTCTCTCACACACACACACACACCTGACACACTCACTCCCATGCTCGTGTACAGACCTTCACATACACTACAGAGGAGTGACCTGAAAAAGATCTCTTGTGAAATAACCTCACGTGACTGATACGCTTTGGTTTGGTGATGAATGCGGCACAGTTAATGAGCTTGTTAATAGGCAGGTCAATAAGCAATTTCGCATTAACAGGCAGGTCATGTGACACAGCGGCATCACATATCCCAGGTCTGTTAATCATTTTAACTGAAACATAATAGCATAAGAACATAAGGTTTGGATGCTGTTCAACCAAATAGTTACTTCAGCATTAGTTCAAACACACGTACTCGTGGCCATGGGTGGAAATTAGCGGGAGAACATTTCAAACTGGATTTAAGGAAGCACCTCTTTACCCAGCGCGTAGTTAGAGTATGGAATGGTCTTCCAGATAACGTGGTGCAAGCTGAATCCTTGGGTTCCTTTAAATCAGAGTTAGATAAGATTTTAACAACTCTGAGCTATTAGTGAAGTTCTTCCCAAGCGAGCTTGATGGGCCGAATGGCCTCCTCTCGTTTGTATTGTTCTTATGTTCTTATGTTCTTATAACATAATATTACAAGGGGATCATTTGGACATTTAAAATACATATAAAGGGTACTGGGAATTTTTTACGCGCAACTATTTATACTTGTACCTGTAACATGTTACTATTGCTGATTTTACTGAATTGGAGCATTTGGCTCACACTACCCTACTAGTTTATCCCAATTTCACCTTAGTTTGTGTAAAAGATGTTGTGATGTAGACTGGTCCCAAGCTAGTTTCTATTTGTGGCTGTGTGTTGCTGGATAAGTACTAAAAATATGGCCTTTGGGTTGACCTTGTTTGTTTCCCTCCAGAATTTACATGCCTCGATCATTTATCACCTTTATGTGAGACTAAAGAGATCTAGAACTCTCGACTCGTCCATACGTGGCAGCCTTCTAAGACCGGGGGATATTTCCCTGGTAAGTTGTTAAATTCTCTCAAAGGAGCAGTACCCTTTTTACGAGGCGAGCGAGTTTAGCTTTTCCTCCTGCATCGCACAGCCTCAAGCGTGACTCATTTGGACCTGTGTCCTGCCTGCTTACAGATCAGTCCGAGCTGTTTCTCGCTGCTGTGTCATGTTCTCGCGATGGTCAGTCAGACGTGCCCCGCTGTAAGCTCCAACCCTGTACCTGTAATGTGCGTTCGAGATAAATTACTTCGCATGTAGTCTTGCTAAATTTCATTTGCTGAGTGTCTGCGCGCCCCCCCCCCCATTATTATGTTTGTTACTGTCCTGCTGCTTGCTCTATTTCTACGGCAGCAAATCTGCAAATTAAAGACTGTAACATGCCACAATGCATGTAATTTATGTAGATTAGAAAGAGTAATGGATTCAGCAGAAGACCCTGAGGTACTCCGTGGGTACACAGCCCCAGCTGGAGCTCATGCCGTTTTATATGACACGGTTTGCCTCCTTGTCCTTTTCATCCACGCAGGTTCACCACTCGGACTCTCATTACTGGATCTCAGAATTGAACTCCAGTGTAAGAGTAAACGCCTAATCTTGCTGCGGCCCCGGTAGCGTGATGGTGGTCTTCAGGGCATGGCCAGGGTCTGGTAATGCATGCTGAAGATGGAGTATGCAGCACCCTCATGGTTTGGAACTGCGCCATTCCTGCTCGGTTTTGCTTCCTTATGCCAGTCGGATGGAGGCTTGCCTCTATATTACAGAATATACGGTAGTTTCGTGCAATGAAGATGAACAGAGGACAGGGGAGGAGAGTAATACAGGGCTGCCCCCATTCAGTGCCACCCGATGCGTGGAGTTTAACCAGCAATCCCCAAATCATACACACAGTGCCGTCAATATTTCCGCACCCCTGAGCGTTACTGCATCAACAGCAAGAAAAATCAAGTCTCGCTGTCTCTGCCGGTCCTGCTCCGTTCACTCCCGGCCTGAATACCTCTACAGCTGAAAAGCCATTTTATGTCTCCTTATCGCTGCTTGTCATGCACCCCCCCCCCAGTCATTCCCCACCCCGCCCTCTTACACTCAGTTAATGGGAGCACGTAGGAATTTGCATTCCAAATAAGAGCTCCGTCCGACATGCAAATTAATTAGCCTGAATTATGCATTTAAGCACCGCGGCCGGGCGAGCAAACAGCCGAGTGCCGCTGATAACTTGGGCGCAGCTGGAGATGCCGCTCTCCGTTGCTCCAGAGCGCTGCATGATCTGGGGGTGGGGTAGGGGTGAGGGGGTGTGTCTCGTGTCTCCCAGCCCCCAGTAGATGGCACGTTGATCAAAGGTGTCTGTCTGCCTAATGATCTGTGTGTGTTATTGTGTTGAGTTAACCCTTTCTCCACATGCTTCCGGGCACCAAGCTCATCCTTCTACGAAGCGGATAATCAGGTTCGGAAATAGCTGAATGAGTGACGAGGGAGGTCGATGAGGACATGGGACTCAGCAGCCCCTGAAAAGCAGGCCTGCTGCTTCTGCGACTCAGCAGCCCCTGAAAAGCAGGCCTGCTGCTTCTGCGACTAGACGCACCCTGGCCGCTTCGGCATCCGTTTCGTCAAACTGTGGATGCAAAAATGTGGACTGTCTGAGAGGGAGCAAAAACAAGGACTCTCTGAGGGTCCCCGAGGACCGGATTGGGAAACACCGCTGAAGGGGATAGGGCTGAACAAACAGCTGGAGGGCTAAGCGTAGGGTTAATGGGAAGGCGCCAGGGGCCCGGGGTCAGGGGTCTTGCTTCGCAGATTTGCACCGCTGTGTGAGGGTCAGACGGCCCAAACATTTCCATGAATTATATCACTGCGGATAGACACTTTGTAACATTTTAAATTATACTGACAAATAGTGTTTCTCTGCCAGCTGATCCCATTCACAGCCTGGGTGTCTGGGCGCCGTGGTGCGTGTCATCACCTCATCGACCTGTATGTGTGCTGGTGCCTGGAAATACAGTTTCCAAAAGGGGTTTCCATGGCAATGTCACCCGCAGACAGACCCTGCGTATACACCCGCCCCCCTGTTCCCAAAGCAGATGATCGGATGGTGAATCCTGGAATTCACTGTCCCATTGCGTACTGCAGCACAGTGTTCACTAGTGGCCAAAAAGGCCAGTCGCCCTGATAAATGTATCTCCCAAAGTGACAGTAACCCCCCCCAAAAATAATCCCCAGAATCGTTAAGAGCTGTTTTCGGGAACGACCGGAGACAATCTGGTGATACAGACATTAATCCAAATGAGGGTAATCATCAGTCATCATTTTTCTGTACCCCAAGGGGGAATATCTCTCTCTCTCTCTCTCTCTCTCTCTCTCTCGCACATACATACACGCGCATGCACACACAGGCAGACTCTCTCTCTCGCACACACACGCGTGCACGCACACACAAGCAGACTCTCCCTGTCACACACAAGCGCACATACATGCGCACACACGCCCACGCACACACACACGCGCACACACACACAAACAGACTCTCTCCCTCTCACATACACACGCACGCACACACACACAAGCAGACTCTCTCCCTCTCACATACACACGCACACACACACACACAAACAGACTCTCTCCCTCTCACATACACACGCACGCACACACACACAAACAGACTCTCTCCCTCTCCACTCACTGGAAGGAGAGCACTTGCCACAGGACCATGTGTTTCACAGTCCACTGCTCTGCAGGGTTCAGCCACCCTGGTCTCCTTGACGACCACGTTCTCACTTTGGCGGTTCCTAGCCGCCTCTGCGGGTTGGCACCAAGTGACGCATCTAGAGGAGAGGTGCCCTGTAAAGCGACACATTTCAATCATATCTGTGTGGAGCGGCTCAACTGGGCTCGCTGTTGGCGGGGGGTGCCCAATGTTGTGGGGGGATGCGGGGGCAGAATGTTTGGCATCTGCAGAGATGCTCTCGGCTACCTACCTGCTGCCTATTACTACTGTGGTTTCCGGCCATGCTGAAGGCCTGTTTGAGCCTCCTGCTGCATAGTTAACAGATCTACAGGAGGAAGGGGTGGAGGAGGGAGGTCTGAAATGGGCATGGTGCTTGGAATTCACTGGAAATCCTGGAAATGGGTGGATACCCAAGATGGAAACTCTTTGTCTGAAGTTACATAACGAAGCCTTCTTCAGTGCTGTACATCGTGTACATCATGTCTATTGCTCTGGAAAAATATTCCGTGACATCTACAAGTCTCTGATTGAAGAGGAAGAACATTCCCTGGTGTATTTATTTTTTTATACCTTGTAGTGTGGAGGTTAACCCTCTCGCTTGAGGGTCTGCAGAAGTCTTCTCAAGAGAGTCAGACCAATTAGTCAGATGTGCACTGCCAGCTCTAGCCCCTGTTGTATTCCCATACACTGGCACACTGGCCATCACAGAATCCATTCTCTCTTTCATTTTTGCCCCCAAGTGGCTCCCCGAGTGCTATGGCGTCGTTAGAGGTAGTTTTTTGGCTCCAGCTGGGGGGGGGGACCGATCTGTCACCACCTAGCTGCCGTCTCCAGCAGACGCTCCCGACAGGTGTGCGCTCGCCTCGTGGCAGATGGTCAGCGAGATGAGGTGGTTGGCAGGTTCCCTCACAGAGCTGCTCGCTCTTCACACGTCCCCAGGCGTGAGCGGGCCGAGCTTTGGAATGAGACATGGAGAGATGCGGGGAGAGCGAGAAGGAGCAGGCCAGGCGGGAAGAGGGACAGAGAGAGAAACGGAACGAACGTCCTGCTTTCAGATGGGGAAAATTCACCTTTCTTCACTGTGGACCTGCTCCTTGCAGTCCTGTTTAGCCATGAAGCTGAGACTGCAGCCAGCATCCGAATGCGGACAGGTGCTGTCAGGTGGGAGTCCGTAGGGGATTCATGGGGTGTGGTCTGTCCCGACTTGACTCCTTGCCTCACTAGACTGTGACTGTCCCCGATTCCCATTCAAACGGAAGCCTGCTCTCTACCTAAAAGCATAAAAGCTTTATTTTTGAAACATATTATGATAAAAGAGGCAGTGGGAGTATTGGCGTTTAAGTAGGCCAGTACGCAATCATGTGACCTGGCGTAGATCTGATGCCGTCTTCTCAGCTCGTGTATAATCTTCTTCATCTCCTTCGGGTCCTGGAAGGCAACCTGACGGACTTCAGGTGATGCTGCACCCGACGACCATAAAACCTCGGTGGGGAAGCATGAGGTCCCCGCACATCTGGGTGGGGAGGAATAAGGCATCTGTTGCCCCTCACCCTCCCCCGCCCCCATCTCCCACTAGCTGGAGTGATAATGACGTCGTTCTCACTCTTCCAATGTCCCGTACAACGTTCGATTTGCAAACACCTCCGGCCTGCTGGCTGCTGTCCTGCTGTAAATCTCGTTTTATCCCGGCTAAAGGTGGATAAACGCGGACAGCAGGTAGCCCAGTGGCTAAGCAGGGCAAAGCCACCGGTTCAGGCCCTGGTACATGATCCTGCTGGTGTACCCTTGAACAAAGTGTCTAACCCAAACTGTGACAGAAAGAAGTAAACTGAGCTAAGTAAGTGGTTTTGGATCCAAGCTAAGGACAGACTCATAAAATTTTACATGATCCAAATAATAATAGAGTAACTAAATAGGACAGCTCTACCTCTAAACGTAAAAAATGAGCTGCACTAAGTGCTGAAGTTAAACGTGTTCCTCAAAAGTGTGATAAAGCTTTTGTTTTGATTTGTAAGGGGAAAAGATGAAAATACCTCAATAGACTCTTCTTTCTCCTTTCCTTCAAACTCCTTTGATGTAACCTACTGTTCTATTTATGTTTAAATAGATCATCATGCAGAAAAGGAATCGGTCAATTAAGAAATCCGGACAAAGATTCACATCGCTCTGTTTCTTCTACCAGGTCTTGGCTAAGAATGGATTTGGGCAAATCACCACGGAGATCCGTGAAGGCCAAGAGTTCTACTACGCCGAGGACTACCATCAGCAGTACCTGAGCA
Source organism: Isichthys henryi (assembly GCA_026776945.1). NCBI lineage: Eukaryota > Metazoa > Chordata > Actinopteri > Osteoglossiformes > Mormyridae > Isichthys > Isichthys henryi. Next base: position 6,989,864 of record JAODJX010000041.1, read on the forward strand.
AGAATCCGCGAGGCTATTGTGGACTGGGCGGCACTGGGGTCTCCTGTCCAATAGGACTGATGCAATAGGATGTCGTCCAACCTGTGACTGGCAAGGTATACAGGAAATGGCCTTAGAACGAATCACAGAACTTAATCAATGGTTTCTCGTTACTGATGAAACGTACATATCAGGTATTGATGTAGATACATCCATACCACCCTAAACCCTCTGCTTTCAGTGTCATCCCTAAAAAATACTATGCAATTACAGGAATTAGTCATTTTAATTTACACTTATGTGGGTAAATGTGTTACTTTAGTTGTGTCCTGTCGCTTGATTCTGCGCATGAGTTGGTATTGCTCAGGAAAGGGCTGGTCTTGTGAATATCAACACATCTCTGTACCCTGTGGACCCCATAACAGGGAGAGGGGAACTTATTAGCAACAAATTGTAAGTCTTTGTCTGGCACCAAGTTGTCATACATAGATGCAACACAATGAATAATAAATTGAATTAGAATTAAGCAAACTGCATTTCTGTGTCTGTCCATTAAAACACAGGCAGAATACATGACAGACAGAATACATGACATAATCGAAACATTAAAAAAGAGGTGTTCTAAGGTGTAGAAATAAAAACAACTGCTATTTCTGATAACTCCAGAAATGTGTATTTTTTTACGACAACATATTAAGTCACTTTATTGGAGATAAATGGCGATGGACAGGTATTTGGTAATAGGTCAAGTCGCATGCGAAAGCAGCAGTCGTGTCTGAAAATAACACCTTGCTTGGCAGTTTGAGTAGCATTTGTGTTATGTGGTACATGTCAACCATCGGACTGGCATCTCAATGGCCTTACAACGCATGGCATTGACAAAAATATGACGGAAAAAGCACGGCAGCACGGAGAACTACTGCTGGTCTGTTAAACAAGCTGATGGCACAAAAACCCACTCATCCACGCGCACACAGGACTCCCTCGAAGGGGACTGTCAGTCACCAGCCAGCATGGTCTGTCCCCACTGTTAGTGCACACATCCATCCCCATCTGTCTCCTACCTTTCCAGACGGCCAACACAAACAAGTGTTTTCTCTGCTCTCACAAAGTGTCAGCACATATTTAATCTCCCCATTTAAAAATCCGACTGAGACCCGACACAAACGCCGGCAGATTTTCTACGTACGCATTCAAGAGAATAAAAATGGCTACACGGCACCATTGTACTAATAAAGCGCCATGTGTTGACTTGAATAAACTCATTTAACTTGCTCATTGCTATTCTATATGGTACAGCAGGTTTTGCTAAATAGGTTAAATTAACATGTGTTCCTCAATATCAACTGTAGTTACATTAACTTGGATTTATATAGCAGATGCTCTAATCCACTGAGACTGACATGTCATAAAGACAAAGGACCTAAAAAATTAAATAGCTTTTGCTGCAGTGCAATGTTTGCACCCATTTTTCTGCTCAAAGTAGCAGAACTTAATGTATATTTTAAATGGAAATACAGATTACAAATAGGATTTAAAATGAAATACATTTTTTTTAAAGATTTTTCTGTTATATCCTTTTCAGAGAAAAACCTATATAAAAATTATTTCAAAGTGTGAAAGGTATAAACAGCAACGAGATATAGAAAGATTACTCCAGGATCCACAGATCCTCTCAGTGCGCCCTCTATGGGCGGCATGTGGCATCCGCAGGAGCATACATAAAAATTGTAACCTTTTCCTGGGATTAAAGCAATAAAATGAAAAATAATTATAATAAAGCCAAGGATAGTCATCAGATGAGACAGGGACTGTGATCTTGGCCCACAGGTCACATAGCTAAGGTGCAGAAGACACTAGGCTGAGGGGTGGGCTTGTTTTTCATATTAAAAATAAATAAAATAATTAATGAATGATGTTTACATTTAATTGGAGTTATTGTGAATGAAACAGAGCCCCCCCGCTTTAAAACGATCTCTGTTTCCCAACATGGCAGCAAGGACACAGTTACATTTATGGAAGGATGAAGGAGGTCGTTGACGTCAGCAGAGCTGCTTCCATGCCGGCACATTGGAGCGGGGGGTGGGGGTCAGCCTGGCCCGGGGAGTCGAGATGAGGCTGGTTCCTCACATCCACGCGCCAGGTAGCTTCTGCGGCTTGGCAGCACCGCGCACCTGGCTGCAGTGCACGATGACACACTGCAGTCACACCCAAGCGAACAAACGACAAGCTGGACCCGAGGCGCGCTACTAGATACCAGAAGAGTATCAGTCCAACCGCAATGGATCTAAGAATTTAAAAACCACAAACAGAACGATCATAAGCATGTCAGCTTAAATTACAGTAGGCTTTCAGACATCAAAACACGAATAACATTGACACAGAAAAACGAACCAAATAACGAAACTGATATTGGACAGCAAGCTTCTGCAACATAAAACCAGAAAGGGAAGTATTACAGACTGCACAATTTTATTACAAAAAGCATATGTAACCGGTCATCTTCCATGTGGTCTATTTAAATAACTGTAATTAAGCAAAATCCAAGGTCTTCATAAACCTAGATTTCAAATATATTACCAGTCTTCCTATGGTGTTTACTGCCATCTTCTGGTACCTTTAAAAATTGTTGGGTACCATCAGCCTAATTCTTTTCTAAAAAAAATCTCATTTATACAAACTCCTCATAAAAAATCAAAGCACTCAAAAAACATGGGCAAAACTACTAACCAGTGATAATGATACTGGTTTTAATACCGTCTGCATATATAGTTATATACGGTGTACCTGAAACACAAAAATTCACTTTGGAATAAGATATTGGTTCCAACTCATATTTCCTCTGGTTAAAATTATAACCGAACAACAAAGAAAGTAGAGAAACCTATTTTGTCATCTATGTAAACCAGCTAGCAAGTCTGACATGTCAGATAGTTAAACAGGCCTACAGTTCATAACATTTCCATACTCAGAGCACATTGGCACACACCACAGCATCCCGGTACACACCACAACATCCCAGTACACATCACAACATCCCATTATGTACCACAGCATTCCAGTACGCACTCCTGCATTCGTGTTTCACATACACTATGTGTGATTTCGACTTTTAGATGTAGACTGGAGTCCACTTCTGCCTGGTCAGTATGAAATGGTTGGGGCCCAGAAACTGCACAGAGAGACAACTTTCGCAAATGAGTAAATTAATCACCAGGGTTGGGTAGGTTACCTGTCGATAAATGTAATCAGTGACATCATTTAAGTAACTTAAAATAAAAGTAATGTAACTAATTACTTTTAGTTACTTTTGGATTACAACAACGCCGATTAAAGACAAGAGTAAAGAAATGTCAGAAAGATAATTTTTTATTAGGCAACAGGACTATGTTGTTAAAATAATAATATACATACGTTATTATGGAACGTCGTCAAGGTAAAAATCGGGAGACATAATATGTCTCCATATGGCATTTTCCCCCTCTAGATACAGTAAAGAATAAGTAACATTACTCATACTGCGGAATGCAGTTTGGCCTTATAATAATAATAGAAATGAGGACATTATCCTATCCCATATTATGGTTAAATAACATGTTATCGTAAGTGTTATGATTTGAGGCTATACAAATAAAACGGCACTGAAGTACGGTACAGTATTGTGTTTATTTATATAAGTAGTATTGAAATGTTGGTAGCCTATGTATCTGTAAAGCTTTGTGCAAAGAGCATAATACTTTGAATATCGATACCTGCTTACTTTGGGTATCGATAACTGGATCTCTGTTGCTAATGTTAGTGGTTGGTCTTATAGTCTTACTTCTAAATGTTTCTAAATTTGACGCCGAGCTCTTTGACGTTGCCAGTAATTTCACATTTGATCGACATACGAGTAATATGCATCGCACTGTGAAATTTTCTCTCTCCTCCTTAAAAACTAAATAACTGAGAAATTTCCACGAGTTAAACGGATTATTTTGACGGGCATCCGTTTGGCACAGCAGCGACGTTCTCATCAAATGGAGAAAAATAATCTGGAAAAAAAAAGAGCAGAGTGGTCGAAAATGGTACAACTGCAGACTGAAGCCAGCCGCAAGTTAAAGGGACTTACGCCACAGGAAGGAGGGACTTATGCTGCAAGTAGGAGGGACGTATGCTGTAAGTAGGAGGGATTTATGCTGTAGATAGGCGGGACTTATGACGCAAATAGGAGGAACTTATGCTGCAAGTAGGAGGGACATAGGCTGTAAGTAGGAGGGATTTATGCTGTAGATAGGAGAGACTTATGACGCAAATAGGAGGAATTTATGCTGCAGGTAGGAGAGATTTATGCTGCAAGTAGGAAGGATTTATGCTGTAAATAGGAGGGATTTACGCCGCAGGTAGGAGGGAATGTTTACAAGAGGTACGTGAACGTGCTGCTTACGCCGGAAACGACGTGACGCAAGCTTCCTTTTCTTTAAACCGCTCTGAGGACAGTTATTATAATATAACCTAGAAGTAATCATGATTTTATTACAAAAGTAACTGTAATATGATTACATTTCTTTTTCTCAGTAACTGTAACTGAATACATTTACTTATTTTTAATATCCAGATTACGAAAGGCAGTATTCCGTTACTCGCCAAGCCTGTTAGTCAGTTAGTGTAAATGAGCGCAATATCTATTCAGCTAGTCAACAACAGGTATCTAATCTGTATAATTAAAAAGTGAAGCAAGGCGCAAAAGTGACGAGAAAGACGGCGAAGTGCTCCGCTCTACGCGTGTCTCCGGGGTTCACCATGGTAACGGGTTCTAAGCTTAGCGCGCACTGTCATGTATAAAGTGAATTTCAAATAAAAGACTTTATTTTGGGTAAGTATGAGGTGTGTCTTGAGAGCGTGAATCTGTGTCAAACTGGTGACATTTCATAGGCATCAATACAGTTTCTTCCCCGAGTGGTTTTATGCAAGTGTGCAACATTGCGACATTACCGAATAAGTAAAAAACGTGCATTTGGCGAATGATGTCGGCATTTCACTATCTTTGCAATACTGGGGGAGAACGCCTGAGCCCCGGCAAGCAGGCAGATAAGGACGCGGTGACAGCAATGACAAAGCAGTCCGTTGACTACAAAAGACTGTCGCGGAACAAGACATTTCTGCGGGGCCGCCCGCCGCTGAATCATTCCGCTCATTTTTGCCGAAAAACTTTTCACAGCAATGAATGAATTACTTTAAATTTACGAAACGGAGGCTGAGAAACGTTTAATGTGCTCTAATGATTTACTTTTTTCGGTCAGGTTGATGATTAACACCAGGAATTTGTAAACTTCTTATGTACTTAGAGATATACTAGTCTGACTTAAGTATACCTGGCTTAAATTGACATGTATTGAGAAAAGTCTAGCTTATATGTAAAATATGTATTTTATCTTTCATTTTGGCATTCGAAAAAATATTTGTTCATTTTGAGTGACTAAGAGAAAAAAACTATCTCTAAATATGTTTTGCAAATTTTTATTAGTGTAATCTACATGTAGTCATATCGCCACTGTGCTGTTTTTGTGTCATTTTCAGGTATAAAAATACAAACTAATATTACTAAATAAATACACTTAAAATATAAACTTTAATAAACTAAACGTGGGCCAATTTAGTCCCAAAAAGGATACTTAACAAAATGAACTTTATACTTTTTTCGGTAAGGGTTAGTCAACTTTGTCGTCGTACAACTGTGAAACTACTACCGCTGCTAATCGGTAGTAGGTAAATCAGGTAGATGAGTTATTTTCTGCTAAACTAATACACCTATACGTATAAGTCCCCTTTAGCGGTAGTCACAGTTCTTTGTTCTGCAGATAAAAAAAGCTGCTTGTAATTTTACCACTGTCTATTTTTCCTGTGCAAACACTGTAGCATATACTCACTTTTATTAAGCAACAGAAACTTAGGTGATGTATTAGTATCCCGTAAATTTCTTGAATACATCCTTACATTTTTTTCATTCATATACCAATTGTCATTCACACTTGTCATTCAGTGAGAGACCAGGATAGCACGTTTAAAACCAAACTCTTTTATTACTACAGTAGAATCAGTTGAACTACTTATACATGGCTACCATGAATATTTGTACAAAAATGCAGTAAAAATAGTATTGATTAATATATACAGATATGTCTCCGCGTGGTGTAGGCAGGCAATTCACACAAGTTGACATAACAGGTACATCGATGATCCGGCAGTACGCACAGACACACAATACAGGTATAACGTAACGTCATTTGATCTACTTTCAGTTTCAATAGACTTTCAGGACACAGAATCACATCATATTTTCTGGAAGGAGAACAAATCAGTAAAAAGAGAACTAGAAAAGGTTGCGGAAAAATCAAATGTACATAAATGTCATAAAAGTACAGGGTTTAAAGACAGCTGGGGGACGAAGTTGAGACCAATTTACCTTTGTCGTGACCATGAACATACAACCATTATCATTCAACATCTACAAACGCCTCTGGTGTATTTGCAAATACACTTGCGTCAAATGCTGATATGAGTCAGAGGAAAACATGGCGGGCGTGACGTTGTTCTTACGCTACACAACAGCATGCTTTGTCTGAACATTCTGAGATGTAGCCAATAAAGGAGATATGGGTTACGTGGAAACAACTCATTGAAGTAAGATGCAAAAAAAAACTGAATGATTTATTTCCCTAGAACGACCCATATCTTTAGCATGGTGAAAGACCTGGCTTATGTGAACGTACGGAGCTGTGGTGGTGTGGTGTCTGAGCAGTGATTTCCTTGAGCTGAGGAGAAATACCCTGTTGCGCTTGAGTGAAACACTTGATTTTCTGGTGAATTACATGCCCTAGTCAGGAGGTACTGGATGGAAGGTTGATGCAACATATGAAAAAGAAGTTATTTCTACTAAAGCTTGCGAGCTTTACAAGAGGAGAAAAAAATTCTAAGCAAAGGCAGTTGTTGCTATTACGATGTCACCTGAAGTTTCGCGAAAGGGGTAACGTAAGAAGAATGGTAATACAACTGTATTTTTTTACATGTATTTTTAGTATACCAGCAATCCTTTGAATCTTTATTGAAGGCAATTAAGCCTTTGACCCTGAAGAACAAAGAAAAATCATGAAAATGGAGATAAAAGCCATTTTAAAATGTAGTGAAATTATGTCACAGTTGTGGCAAGTCACAGTGTTGATATATAAATTCTGTGTGGAAGAAGTCAGATCATATGATTTGGCAAAAAAAACATCTCGACAATATTGCAAATGATTTATCGTCTTAGCATGAGCTCAAAGGGGTTAAGTGAAAGCGAAGCATTGCCTACAATCAGTTTCACAGAAAAATACTAGACGCACGAGACAGATAAAAAGATGGTACGAGTTACTCTCTCAATCGTTCTGCAAGCAGTTGTATAATAGCACTTTTAGGATTGTTTTTTTCTTTGCGACTATTTCTTGCCGTTTGAGGATCATGCATTTGTGTTCATGAAATGCAAAAGGAGTTTAAATGTTTCTTGCGCTCAGCGGAGGTACGTAAAATTGCACAGAATCCTAGTGTGTGTGCATGTTTGTGTGGGGGAGACGGGTCTTGTGAACACAATTATACATATAAACATATAAACATGCATTTTACAAAACACTAGCTTTGCTTCGTGATCTCTGGCTGTTGTTTGCTTGTCTTTAAGAGGTGCACAATCTGTACAGATTTTTCCTTTTTTAAGAAGTGACATGATGGTACACAGAACATTCACACTGAAGAATTAAAAAATAAAAATCGATCACAGAATCATAACATCTTACACGTCTCGCCAGTCATAATTGTTACTATATTCCGTGTGTAACACTGGAAGCTGAAGTCACAGAAACGCTTTTGGATTTTTTTATTACTTTTTTCTGGAATGGACTGTTGCACACTGAAAACAGAACAAGGTAAATATGCAAACTAGAACAGTGCATGCGTTATTAAGATCCAAACGGTTCCTGTGGGTTTTCAGCAGTGTGAAGCAGGTTTTAGGAGAATCTTTCTTGGACTGTGAGATTACCCATGCCGAGCTCATCCCCACCCCCACCTAATAGTGCAGAGTCGCTGTGCAGTCTCCTGAGTGACTGGTATACCCTTATGAACACACACACTCTACACATTCTGTATTGGAATGGAATGCAGTGTGTCAAGACGCACAAGGCTCAGGACTGATTGAAGGGTGGGCTTCGAGCAGGCTTGAACACCCCCCTCCCACCCCCAAACGTATCTGTAAGAGGAGGGGGGGGGAAGGACAACTCACTCTACACAAAGCAAAGCCAAGAAGACTGATCTGGTCTTTGTTTTCTTTTTGGGAAACGGAGGAGCGAACAGGCTTGAACGGCTGTACGGTGGAAAAGAAACGGAGAAAGAGCTCCTGAGGAGCTGGGACTGGCCAGGAGAGCGATGAGCAGATGGGGGGCGCTGTTCCTCTGAAGAAGAACTCCCTGTGGTGGAGCGTGGGGGCTCGTGTTAGTTCAGTGAGACACAGGTAGGTCAGGACGTCGGGTCTGGACTATTTTTGGTTTGGGGCAATTTTTCGGCTCCTCCTCATCCTCGGCGTCACTGTCACAGACGTGGACCACTACGCTGGGTGTGGACTCAGTTCCTGCATGGAGCTCATACTTCTCTCCTGGGTGG
>JAODJX010000041.1:7030322-7045561 GCA_026776945.1 Isichthys henryi
CCCCCCCCCCCCCCCCCCCCCCCCCCCCCCCCCCCCCCCCCCCCCCCCCAGACGAAACGGCAAAATAGAAGGCGTCTTGGAGCCACCAGAGCAAACCACTTTAAGTATGCAAGTCATTTCCAACTCCTCTGCAGCACAAACGGATCTCATTGTGTCTTGCTGTCAGTTCACAGTCTACGTTGATGCAGTACATCATTTGCTAAAATAAAATAAAAACGCAGACACTGAAGAATGCTGACTTCATTTCTGGCATATTTAGCTTATCAAATTAGTTCTATTCTAGAACACAGCAGCTTCTACCGTTCACTCGGTATAATAACGAAAGGGACAGGGTCACGATACACTAACAGAAATTCCGTCATGTTTATAAGTGAGCTTGACTGTTTGATCCACTCGGACTACAAACTGCTCCTTAAATCTGCTCACAGTTATCAAGCGCATTCGGGGCTGCAGTAAAATCAGCTCTGATTCGGCTGCCTCACAAAATCTGTGCCTGGCTGAAAGGGGCACTTTGACATAAAGGTCATGATTTAGGTCAAGAGATGTTAGCGTGTTGAGTACCTGGAATTTGCAGTCAACAAACCACAAGCACCCCCCCCCCCATGTCTGGGCTGTGGACCAAGAGCATGCAAATATGTTTGCGCCAGAAAGAAGGAAGCTTCAGTGGGCCAGTGACCTAAACTCTGGTTTAAGTAAATCACCTCACTAGACACTAGAAAACCAGCCACAACCCATGACAACCGAGGACAGGCAGTCAGAGAAAATTGCTTTGATTTAAAGGGAGGTGGGGTTTTACTCAGATCTTAGTACACGTGTTGGACACCCATGAATGCCACCAAAGTACACTTTAAAGTGTTACTATGGAGACACTCTTTCACTATGACATATATCTAATTTTATGTTTTACCTGCTGATACGACTATATCACAAATACATTTACAGGATGAACTTCACCATGGGAAGTGATGAGTTTCACATTTAGTTACGGGCAAGTGATGTAGACAATATATCGATAAATACAGCTGTCGAGGGGTCAAATAAGGTAATGGTGCTGCTGGGCTACACACCCAGTAAGTGACTGGTAATGAGTACAAGTTAGTAGTGGGTACACTAGCCACATAAACACCATGCCTTCACTAGTAGTTGTGGTGATGCAGTGCCTCACACCTATAGGACCAGTGATCTGCCAGGGTTCCATGTGTTTGCATGTTCTCCCTGTGTCATCATGGGGTTTCTCCAGGTACTTCGGTTTCCTACCACATAGTCCAAACCCATGCAGAAGTGAACTGGAGTTATTAAATTGTGTAGATGGTGTGTGTGCACTGCAATGGGTGGAAGCCCTGACTGTGGTTGTCCTGCCTTGCGTCTGTAGCTTCCAGGATAGGCTCTGGACCCCCATGACCCTGAATAGGACAAGTGGGTACAGATAATGGGTGGATGGAGCTCATGGGAGTATTACTTACTCAAAAATGATTGATTCAGAGAGATAACCAATCAGACTGTAGAGGAGGTGGGTCCAAGCAACTAGAGGAGACGAGACCAAGATATCCGACTGGTTGTTCCCGCCTTCTTTAGTTGCTTAACTTCACTAGAAGTACTCAAATCAGACACATCCCTCCAGAGTTGTACTACACTCCTGTTTCCCCCATAAAGCCTATTGCCTTTATCAGACCCTTTATCTCCAAAGGTTAAACTGCAGGTCCCTTTCCAGAATTTGAACTCTCTGACCACGAGATGGGTGGTATACCTCATGAACTGTTACATTAGCTTCCGTCACTGAGCTAAGAATGCCCCCCCAAGATGAGCTCCTTTCATCTGAGCGAGATGCTAAACGTCCAGCATAGGAACTCTAGCTTGCAGCTTGTTAAGTGTTTAAACTCCACTGCGATAAACATGATCACAACCCACAAAAACATCACACACACCATTGCTCACGCAGGCTCTAATTAAGTTTCTAATTAATGATTAATACATAGTTTGCAAAACAATGACACACCTTCGCATATCCCTGCTGGCCTCTTGTGACAAAACAAAAATTTTTTAAGCATAAACCCTGCACTTTGAATTCCCGCAGCTCATTAATGTCGCCTGGATACGCCACTTAACAGAGTGTCACGTTACCGAGATCGCATTTCAGCTAATCGCCTTAGACCCCGGCAGGGCCGGTGACCGGTTTAGGGAGGGGAAGAGGCATGGCCCAAGCACGCCTCCCCCTCCCCGACAGGACCCGACCACGTCACAGAAAGACCCATCTTGTGGCTCGCCCCAGGAAAATGATATGCCCATATAAAGCCAAACATACAACGGGGCAGTGTTGTATAACCACAATGAAACCAAACCCCTTCACATTTAGATTTGCCGTGACCTTGTCAAGCAACTCGCAGCCTCGGGTCCTATAAGATCCAGAACCCTAACATGATACTTTGACCAAAGTCTCATTACAAAGTTTAATTTGCTAATGTATATTTTTCCATTTCAAAGAGCATGCCACTGATGTCATAATTCTCTATTTTCAGCACAGAAGAACAAAAGAAGTGATATTTTTGAGACGAACCAGCTTGCTTTGCCTTCATTATTATACGTTATAGCATGACTAATCTTCAAGGAGACCCACAACAATGAGTTTCAGAAGGCTTTTAAATAAAAAAAAAATATATATATATATATATATATATAAAACACAGACATCCTGAATCCTCATCCCTGACCTTCTTTAATCCTTTATACCCGCAAGCACATGCACACACAGACCATGTACCAATGCCTGAGGTATAGTGAACAGTTTAATGGGCTGACTCAAAGCCATCGACCCAGCCGGTTTCAAAAGCAGGCCATCCAGAAAGGTCCATGATGACTGAGCCACTCTAGGAAAGCACCAGTCAGGAATGCAGGTCCACTAAGGACAGCATGCTAGTCCATCTCATGGTGATTGTTGTCAAAGAACCATCTATTTCAGCTGAAATGCACATCCTTGACCCGTAAGAGCAAACCAACATGGAGGTGAGCGTTCAGTCCATGAAGTAATAGGTTAAATTTGACCGGACCTTTATCAGAAATATGTGGCTTATCCAGATTCCCACAACCTTCGGGGTGTCAAAACAGGCACAGAGCAACAGTACCCCCCCCCACCCCCAGCCCAAAGCCATTGACTCAAGTCACCAGAGAAACATAAACCAGGTCTCAGTAATTCTGGTGCTTTGTGTTATGAAGCATGGACTTGCATGGCTATAACAGGCACAAATACTGTGATTTAACTTCAAAGAAATACAAGGTTAGGGCACCAAAGACGAAGATTATCTCAAAGTCGAGGGTTGTTTTGCCACCGGAACCCCAACAACTAAATTTAAATTCTGTTTTTCTCCATTGAGCCATTTTTTCCCCCTCCCCACAGGAGACAGGCTAGCTATTATTAGGAGAGCAACAGTGATACTCATTGGAATTCATCTCTTGGGAGCTTTTCGGTAAGGTCGTGTTATTACAGACCTACCACAGACCATCGAGACGCTAATTCCTGCTTGGTGGTCAAAGCAGAACTCCGTGTCGTGTCACTCTGACAATCAACTCCGCAGCACGGTAAAATTAGCTTTCCGGCAAATCCCACGACATCCATGGGCAAGCAAGCTAAAATTCTAGCACCAGCAACAAGCGTAAACCACCGATAGCCAACAGCATTTCCCATTTATACAATATCAAGCAAGACTACATTCATAATTCCAGTAAGCAGTAAGAGAACTTCAGGACATGGTACACAGTAAGCACTCGGCCGACAGCTAACACATCTCATTTGAAACACTCTTAAAACTGGCAGTTAATTTCCTTACAAACACTATTTCCCTTATTCTATCACTTTTGATATCCGTATGTAACTCCCATCCTTTGTTAGATATAGGCGTCCTGCAGTATGCCTGTCTTCGCTGTTATTGTTATGATCGGTCTCAGATGTCATAAGTCCCACAGCCACGCAACCTCCCTCATATCTAGGAACGAAGATTCCGCAGTGTCTCTCGGTGAGAGATAATGGAATGCAGGACGATAATGGATTCTGGAATTTATAATAACAGGCATTCCGGAATGCGTCTCCACCTTAATTGGAAGGAGTACAGCTGTTCTGGTCTTCAGTGTGTGTGGAGGTTACAGGAAGGACCCTTGTTATTTTGTATCGTTTCTCTGTCTGGACTTTTATGTATTAAATTACTTTGAAAATTCTTATTTTAAAGTCAGTGATGACTGGTGAGACACAATAAGCCTGAGGTAACATACTTACACATAAAACATTCGAGACCTTTCATATGCTATCTTTATTTTCACTGGTGGCACCTAATCTAATTGCTAGCAGGGTAAATTGATTTAAAAGTGCTGAAATCTTATTATGGGTAAGATGGCATTCAAGACAAGAGGTTTACGGCCTTCCCAGGAGCTGAAATCTGGGCAGGAGTTAACCACTGATTTGAAAGTGAAGCTTTCAACACCGCATTCTAACTCAGGCTAGCGGGGGACGTCTACCTCTGACTCAGTGGAGTAACTGACGGCCTGCCTTTAGTCTCGCACCCCTGCCCTCTCGAACCCACATTGTGGATCAATATGCTCAGTGGGTGGCTGTCCTGGGCTTGAGGCAATAGTCTCCAAGCGGCTGTAAGGAAGGCAGCCTCACATGATTCGGCCAACCGCAAAGTCTTCTTGGTACTTGAGCGTTCAGCACCGAAGGGCAGACAATCACTGGGTGGGGGCGCACTTTGTGGTCCCACATGACTTGGACAAGGCACTAACGTAGCGTACTTCATCTTGCGACTGGCCACTCTCCCCCTTCCCACTTCTGCACCCGAATGCTCCGTGATGCACAGAAGAGACCACTTCATGGCAGCCTGGTGTATAAATGCACCTCTGAAGCTTCTCGAGTGGGAAATGACCACTGACGGCGGTCACTTCCTCAAAATCCTCTCGTTAAATCGATTCGTAACATGGATTTCGAATTCCGCTGGAAAAATAGCCATTACACACATGCTGTTGTTAGAAGAGCTGTCCATTCAACATAATGGACTCAGTCAAACAGACTACTGGTTTTTGCAGTGTGTGGAGAAAATTAACCTTGAACATTACAGCAGTATTCACATGGGTCACAAACACCATTTGTAGACAACTTCATCTTCTTAACAGGTAAAATTAAAAAGCGTAGATTAAATCAGATACCCTTCCCCACTTCCCTCCATATCCCACCCTCCACTTTCCCCACAATAGCTCCCCTCCATTGTTGGAAAGCATGTCTATCCTTTTACAGTAAGGAGAGAAGGGTCAGTCCACCCACTCTTACAGTGATTCAGGGCAGAAAGACTCTGGTGAACCACACCTACACGGAAGCTTGGGAAGATATTTTTCACACAATGCCACAATCACGACTTCAGCCCTGCTGGCTAACCTTTCATAGCATCCATGTTCACAGGCAATGTGATACAGATCTTCTCAGTACTGTTCATGAAAGCCAGGAGATTCTTTAATTGTGATTTTAATGGATAATGGGCATTCAGTTCTGAATAAATCCTTGGGGGGTGAATAAAGACAAATCCAGATGAATAAAACAAAAATATGGGCAGCAAAAAGCGTGTTTCTGTGTGTGTGTGGGGGGGGGGGGTGATGTAATACCCACACCACATCTGTGCTAATTTCTAGGGTGGCTAACAGAAGCCCCATCCCTATTAATTTCTCTAATAATAAAGCGAAAGACAAAGCTGTGTTAAGCTTGACTTTCACCTCTGCACGCACCCTGTGTCACACAGCTGCATTCTCACTTTACACGCATGCAAAGGCAGCTTTTCTGGTCTATGTAGCCTACAAATGTCTGACAGTTGGGTAACATAACAAAAAAGGGGGGGGGGGAAATGCAACAAAAACCACCTATCTCTTCAGCGAATGGTTCAGTCTTACCTTCCCCTCCTGCTCCTCAAACACAGACTGGTCCACATTGCAAGCAAATAGGGAGGTGGGCAGATCGTTGAAGTCGGTGATGTGGTGGAGTCCGTCGTCCAGCAACGGGTCTCCGATAGAGTTCTGAAGGACAAGCAGCTCTTCTCCGCCCAGGAGATAAAAGTGTTGGTAGAAGGCGGTGTTTCTCATCTTGGGGAACAAATGCTCTCCTTTCATGACTGAAAAGAATAAGTGGAAAGAAGTATCTAAGACATCTTGAGGGACTTAGAGAGCTTCTCGTGACAAGCTATCAGTCCTCGATTCTTTTGGAGTCAATACCAAGGCATGAATTTGAGTTTTGGACCATGGGAGGTTAAATCACACAAATTCAGCTATGTGTCCCATCCCTCTCTGCCTTCTTCATCTTATTTTTGATCTTCAAGTTGCTTGCTTCCTTAAGAGACCCCATCGTGGCTGAAATTTTCATGATTTTGTGAGATGGGGGGGGCATGCTCAGTAGAGAGAGTTAGGTAACGAGTGTTTGTTGCACTAATTTTGCCTGTTCCTCAGTCCCTCTGATGTGTTCTGCAGTCACGCCCTGCACAGTCCCTGAAAGCAGGTCCCACATACCCATCGGGGCTCTCTTACGTCCTGCCTATCCCCCATCTGTTTGCCGCTTTGAGCCCCTAACCCCACCTCTGCCAAAAAGTCTTTTGTTTCTATCAGTAAAGTTCCCAGTTCCAGGCCCAGCCTCACGTTATGTTATTGTGTTTGCCATCCTAACTGGAGACCATTTCACTGGTTGCCCATAATGCAGCAGTGGCTGTCCAGTACAGTGCCCACTTTTAAAAATGCTTTTAAAACAGTGCCCCCAAGCAGATTAAAGCAATAAATGATTGCCCTTACAAGAATTAGATCCTTTAAGGATGGGGGGGCTTGGGAGGCGAACTTAGTAGGGTGTCACTTTTACTAGCATTTCATCTACTGCTTGAGACACTATTTTGTGATCAATGTGACCCATACCACCCCCCCCCCAACACACACACAAGCATGTCCACACCATGCAGCCATAAATGGGGGACATCAGGTGGTCTAAATCATTCCCACACTGAATAAACCGTGCTAAAAATAGACCAAAGGCTAATGAAATGAAGAGATCACTGGACACTTGATGAAATTGCAACGTTCCAGCTGACCGCATTTAATTTCTATATCAACCACTAGATAAGCCTGTTTGCAAGCTAGCCTTAAACAATGGTATGCATAACTTTGCTATCAAGGGCTGCTGAAACTGCTCATACTAGTGCTTTTCAAAACAGAACTCAATACAGGAATAAAGTCACCGAAAACGGGAGTTCTTTATAGGTCTCCTTAATGCAACACAGTAAGTACTACGATCAAATTCTTGCGCAGGTTTTGTTATGGTCCGTTGTGGTTTCTTAAAGCAATTCATCCGAATAACTTGGTATGCAGTGTATAGCACCGGGGTCTTAAATTAGGTAACGCACCAGAGACATTTTAAAAGAAAAACCACAAGAAAGCGAAACGGGGCCGTAACTTTTTTTTCGGTCTTATTTCAGCTGCAAGGCGCCAAGATCCGGGCCGCAACTTTTTCTGCAGCTCGCGCACTACAGGGATATAGTATATTATTAATTAATAAGCGGCAAGGTATAGAAAGCGCCCTTTATTGTAGATCTACCATGAAAGTACATGTGTCTACCAGGAATCATTAATTAAACTGTACACGATGTGACTCATTACGTCATTCCCCCCCCCCCTTAATGACCCGCCGCTATTGGACTCCAGATTGTTATGCATGGGATCTGTGCGAATCCGACCCCAGCATCAGTTACCTGGGCGAAACCGGACAGATCTGCCCCACTCACTCCCTTCGGCAGGAATAAACAATTACCTCTAAAAGCATCAGGGATGTCCGTGCAGCCGCATGCTGATTAAAAATTGATTTCCGTGATAATACCAAGGACGACACAAACAAATGCGATGGGAGGAAAGCCGTACTTATACTTTTTATTATTTTTTTTACTGGACAGGGTGTTTCGTATATAAAACTCTTTATGTTAAAAGTGCTCCTATGCGTTCAAAGGATTAGATCGATCGAACGGAAACGCGGACAGTGGAAACACTGTGAACAGTGCAACTTGTAGGCTCGATGGACTTGTCTCTGACGCCAGCCCCAGTTTCATCCATCCTACAATACGCCCCATAATCAGGACAAACCCCCTGTGTAATACCTTAAATGACCTTGCTGGCAAAACATCATGCAATATTTTTCTTCTTTAATATTTTGTTACCGGTTCTCCATTTCGTGCATTCACAGTCAGACATAATACACCTGTTCCCGCGGCAAAACTCCGTGCAATAAAAACAATGAACGCTATGCCCTTATCCAGCAATAAATCTTCATTAACCTGACATATCACAGAAAGACCCAAGTGGTCTTACTGACCGCATCATCAAAAAGTCAACTGACGTATTTACTTAAACCCGTTTGCATTTAACCGCTTCGCGTCCTCCTCGCTGTACTGTATCAAGCCAAACAGTCTGGAAAATTAAGTTCAGCGGCTTTAATTACGGGAACACCCCAATTAACATATAAAATTCTGCTTTTGCCTGCTTGAAATTGAGCAGCATAATTTCTTGAATGGCTTCAGTAAGTTATCTAGTGCAGGGAGCACTTTTCCCCATGCAACGTTAGCAAAAAAGGCAACAGTGGGTACAATTTGCGTCACCAGCGGAGATCCGTGGCCGCAAGAGAAAGCGGCGAGCCGCTTCCCCCGCTCACCTGCGCTGCTGTAGCTGTCCGGTGCTGTCGCCTGTGCCGCCTCACTTTCGCTTTGTGAATCAACCTGCTGTTCCAGCTGCGAGCCACTGATCTCCTGACGTTAATGCGCTCGCTGCGACTCACCAATGACTGGCCTCCGGCGTTCAACTGATGTTCGCGTTACCCAGTAATGAATCACGCCTCGGTCCGCAGGGGGCGCGTTCCGGCCAATAGGATGCCGCCGTGCGGTGGCTAAAAAAAGCTGGGGGATCGACGGAGGTGCGTCAGCGCTGTCGCACCGGCGGTGGGATGTCGCCTGGGCTGTGCAGCAGGTGAACCGAGCCTGAAGACTGGCGGCGGCATCTTCTTCATCAGTACACGGCTGTTGCTGAGCATCTCTCCCGTTTGCCAAAAATGGATGGCAGTGATTTTATAAAAAAGGATTGCACAAAAATGACAGATTTCCTCGTTGGAATTAGGAATATGCATATCCGCAAAGCGTCATAAAGCAAATCAATTAACTGTAAATAAATGATGTTCCAAATCTATAATTAAGTGCCTAAAGCTAATTTTATATATATATATATATATATATATATATATATATATACAGACACACACACACACAGCGCGCGCACATATTAGCAAATGCACAAACCACACATGACTTCAAAAGCATCCATTACATTAAAATATTACTTTAACAGGAGCGCCTACACATTTTTTTTCTTTAAAAGTTTGCTTGCATAACAGACCTTGTAGCTAAGGCAAGCCGTTTTAACATTAAATAAGTAGGCAGCGTAGTAATTTTACATATGAGCATTTCAGACATAAGTAATTCAGTTCTTACTAATAGGAATGACGTCACTTGACTTAGTTAAAGATCTGAAGTTATAAAGTGAAATCTGACTAAGAGAATCTAAGTTATATCTTCAAATACAATTTTTACTAGTAAGAATAGACTTCGATATCTCAGATGTTTATTATGATTAGTAAAACTGCAATTCTTCGTAGGAAAAGCAGAATTGTGGATATCTAAAATACAATTACAGACTGGAAAGGAGTGTGTTGAAATGTTATAACGGCTTGCTATATGTAGCAGTTTTAGCATCCCATTACAAACGTCTATGTTTCTCAAAGAAGCTGAGAGAAACGTGACACTTTCATTGTTTAAATGGACGAAAGACGACTAGGACAAAGTCTTTATGTGGGATGTAGCAAAGAATAAAATGCACCAGAGGCACATTCGAAACACGCCTCCATTTCTGATGTGACATCAACCCAAGGAGTGAAAAGTCTCCCGTTTTGGAAGGAAATGTCTCAAATTAAACCACCTGATTTATTTCCTATGCCACGCTTTCATGGGTCTTGGTGTCCCGGTGTAATGGGAAAAACTTGACCACAGGTACCATCAATGCATCTGCTAATTAGGGTAGGTGCAGGGATCAGAATTTCTGCCAGAAAGTACCATTGAATTTCTAGAATCAATGTCCTGGGCTCTCCAAACACTACTGTGCATGGCTATTATTACGGATGTTTCTGCCACTCTGAAACAGAAGATCAGCCTCTTACACAACAAGTTATTTAAAACCGCGAGGATCTTGTAACACAGAGGGCCGTGCAGGTGCAAACACCTTTACATTTCCATCCGTCAGTCTTCCAACTGTTTTTTTCTGGTCAAGGTCACGCACACCCACTCATACACTATGGGCAATTTAGAGACATCAGTTAAGCTAACCATGTCCTTCGGCTACACTGGGAAAGGTGGTACCCTGAGGAACCCTGCAAGATACAGGGACAAACACACAAACTCCACACACACTGTAGAAACGAGATTTGGACCCCAAACCCCAGAGATGAGGTAAGCGTGCCATCATGCCAGTCGTGTTTCTGTGACATAAATACATGCTTTTTTATTGGATAAACAAATAAAGGTCACTCTTGGCCAATTAGAAATATGCTTATAAGTCATTCTATGTAATGAGGTGAAAAAAACTCAGTTGCTGTTAATCATTGGATGGCACAGCACAATGGAGATGTCCGCAAAAGATGCCTCATTTTAGTCCCGCTAATGGATAGACAAATATATATACTACATGCATGCTGTACGTCACCATGTTTGTTAGATTGCAGCATGAATTGACTGGACTGGACATCAGATTGAATTTTAGAGAAAGAGATGATAGCCACACCTCCTGAATATGAGGAAAAAAGACCCTTAACTCTTCAATCACCTATTTTAAAAGCTCTTATCTGGGTGTGTATTTATAGATAAACTTTATGAATCAGTGAGGGGATATTAAGTAAACTGTATATACTTAAGCACACATTTTATATAAGAAAAGGGTCAGACAAGATAAGATGAACTATACGAGTCTATGTTTTTAATGCTTAGTTTTCATATAATGGCAAATATTAATTATACATTTTCACAGACTCAGCAAATGAAAAGTGTCCTCTGTATAAAGATTTATGGTTTAATTTTGTCTTACACACTAAATATGACAGGTGCTGCAATGCAGTTATAAAACAATGCAACAATTTCTTAAAATCTGCATTACTTGCTCTAGTTTATTGCTCAAATTACATTCAACTGACAGGTTATTTAGATGAAATGTTCCCAGTGATTTTTTGATCTGTTTACTGGTAACCAGTTAGGCCCCACAGATGTCTCTAAAAGTCAGTGTTTACAGAATGAATTAAAATTCCCAGAGTTTTACTGCCAAGGTTGGCTACTGAAGAGAAAGGCTGTTTCTGATGCAACATGGCGTGGTCCAAGGTCTGGTGGAGGACAGACTATTTCACACACAGGTTCCTGAAGGCCGCAGCGCCCCCTGTTGGTGTGGCACACTACCTGTGACCATACTGCACTGAGCAGGGCCCATCCGGCTGCTGGGTCCCAACCAGGTGGAGTGAGCTCTGAAAATACAGCCAACATTGCATGATTATATGTTATTTACCTTGTTTGCAGAAATATATGCAGTTTTTTCCATCTTTTACTCATTAGAGTTGTCTGTAGTTTGTACAAAAAATATCACTATGTACTCAAGAAAATATATTCCTACAAATTTAGTACGTATGCAATATGAATTCATAGAAACTTGAGAAACTTGTTAAAAACCAAGAAACCTAATAAAGTGTGTTTAATTTTACTTTATATTTTCTATTGCAGTCAACTGCACTTAGACTGAGATCTGCTACAGAAATCTGACGCCTTATGCTTACAGGATGAGGCACGGGGTCCAGGAGAGTGAACTTATACTTAAAGAGGATCAGGCAGATGAACATGTGGATCTCCATCAGAGCATAAGACCTGCAAGAACAGGAGAGGTTCCTCCCTTCAATGTCTGACCGTCATGGGGGCCACTGAAGCCTTGGCGAAAGCCATCAGAAAAATTACTGCACTTAATTCTTTGCTACATCCCACATAAAGTCAGGGGTATTTCTCAGCAGGGAACTGCACTGGATCCCCACTGCTCTGGGTAGATGTTTCTGAAGAAGAGGCCCAAAGACCTCAAACTGGCTCACAATCTAACCGATGTGTTAGACGGCAGAGACCCTCTCCCTCTCACCGCTCAGTGGTGATCTCATCTCACCCTGCCGCCCACAGGGCTGTGACTCTGCCCTACGCGTGTCAGTGCTGTCCAGTGAAAACCTGCAGCCCCTAGTATTAAGTAATGCAGGTGGCTGACACTGCATGTGTCAAAGGAGCCCAGTGCTAGTCTTCAACCTTCCCAAATTGGCATAGAAACTGAGTGTTGAGGGGGGGACAGGGTTAACTGGTATTAATTTCTTCAGACAAATTCGTGCATATTTGTACAGTATTTGAAAACAGGTTGAATACCAGAGCATGCAAGATGGAGTGATGTTGAACTGTATGCCGCACACTCTGACATTGTATTTTCAGTATCGCGTTAGCATCCTGACTAAGCGTGACTGACGATTGACTCGTCACCCCTGGTTCCCAGAGGTAGTTTAAAGAAAGAAAAAAAAAACAAGACAGGCTAAGGTGGGAGGGGCTTCAGCCTGACACAAGGGTGACGATTCACTCATCTGAGCTGTGCTTCCCACAAAGCTATGGCAGCTGGAGCCTGAAACTGTATGGGAATGTGTGTGTGTGTGGTGGCAGGTCGGGGGAGGGGAGCGGGTGCTGATGCTGAATGCAGCTGTATCACGGAGCTTTATCTGTCATAATAACCTTGAGGGCAGTGAGCAAACAATGAGTCATGGTGGGCTACCGTGTCAATGACGCACACAAGCAATCTCCCGTAACAACACTGCTCTGGAGAAAACGGGAGGCTCTGGCACCCATGCCTCACACTGGGGCTGGAGGAGGCCTTTTTCTGTCCCTCTGACATGAGAGGCACGCTGCCAGGATACAGGAGGAGGAGGAGATTTCATTTGCCGTTTTTTTTTTCGTGCTAAGATCTCGAAATAGCGAAAAACAATTACATCGTACTAACGTATAGAGAAATGGGGTAAAATGAGGATTCTTATCTATGCATCCGTTCAGGAACCTGAGATATGCGAAAGATGTCTGAGCTCACGCTCTGCTATTTGAGGAAGTACACAGTGCCAAGTCCATTTCTGTCCTTCAAAACATGAAAGAGCCTTTTTTTGTCTTGGATGTTCCTCAACTGTTGTCTGGACTTTATTCACATGTTCCTCAAAGCGGGGATGAATTCTGGGAGTCTCTCCAGGAGAGTGATGTCTGTTGCTGGTGCCTCAGACCCTGGTGAACATCTGCAGCTGGGAATAGTCTCCTTGTCCCAGCCCAGCGCTGAGCATCGCAGGCTGCCCCCGGCCATGCGGTCGCCCTGGAGACCTCTGATGATAGCATTGCCTGGGTCCCAGGAGATGCCGGGGTGGGGGCTGGTGAAAGGGGATGTTTTGAGTACTGCATACAGGCTATGAGATTGATAATGTGAACAGTGTGGCAAGCAAGGGAACTGGCTCAGTGAAGAGGTCATGGGCAGAACATCAGCATAGTCAACCTCCAGACACCTGCAATCCATTTAACCCCCAATTCCTATTTAACAATACCAATACCTCCACCCTGCAGTCCCAGAGTGCCAGGCTCCCACCTCCACCCTGCAGAATGCGAGGCTCCCTTCTTCACCCTGCAGTCCTAGAGTGCCAGGCGCCCATCTCCACCTTGCATTCCCAGAGTGCCAGGCTCCCATCTCCGCCTTACATTCCCAGAGTGCCAGGCACCCATCTCCACCTTAAAATTCCCAGAGTCCAGGCTCCCATCTCCACCTTGAATTCCCAGAGTGCCAGGCTCCCATCTTCACCATGCAGAGTGCCAGGTTCCCTTCTCCACCCTGCAGAGTGCCAGGCGCCCATCTCCACCTTGAATTCCCAGAGTCCAGGCGCCCATCTCCACCTTGAATTCCCAGAGTGCCAGGCTCCCACCTCCACCCTGCATTGATTACTAGGCCTCCTTCTCTCCTTCAGAACTCAACACTGAAAAGCTTCATACAAATTGCACTTTTGTAGAACTGATGGTTTTTCTTTCTTTTAATACAGACAGCTAAATTATGGAAATTATCTGTATTATCCATCATTAAAATTAATTGTTTGATACTTTCACAATAAAAAAAAGTAATTATTTATTAATTTATCCAACTATCTGTCTGTCCTGTAGACGCTTATCCTGGTCAGGGTGCTAGGTAAGGACAATTTGATCCTGCACTGTTAAACGACCCTGACTTCCTTTAAAAAGATCAACCACCTTTCCTTGTCTATAACTGTCCTGGATTCATCCTCACGTTTGGCCTTGTGGTCATGAATTAGTACTGATATTAAAGCGTTCCCCAGGGATGATCTTAATTAGCCCCTCAGGACTGTGTATATTTGGATCATGATCTCCTCCGCGGCCTTTGCATGAGACCAATGTCTTTTACAGTCTTAAAGTTACTTTACGTAACAGAACTTTTCTCGCTTCGTGAGAGTACAGCCCAATAAAACGAGAAAACCCATAGAAATGAATAACAACAGGCTAACAGACGCTAAAGCGGCACTGGCAGCTTGTTTTGTTATGATAGTAAGAGGTTATTAAACATAAAAGTCACTGAGCTACAAGATATAGCAGGCAGGAAACGGGATGAAAGGCAACAGGAAATGAAGGAGCTCAGCATGTCACACATGTGCTACCAGATGATGCCGCGGTTAAAATGGAGCCTGTGGGGGGAGCCGAGTTGGCACTGATGGCTGATTCCATCCTGCATTGCTGTGCATGACAGCAGCATTCTAAGCAGTACAGGCTTTCTTTGAGTTCTTTCTCCCTAATCACACAACTTTGACAAAACAGCTAAGTCGTTATTAGAGATGTAAGTTAATTTAGTACCCAAAATAGTTTTTTTGAAATGTATTTTTCAATTACAGCTCTGCGTCTACAGTATGATGGCTAAAATCTACTGCTTGGTGGCTAACAATTTAAATGTCTGAAAAATTATTATTTGCATATATAAATATAAACAGGGCGGCATGGTGGTGCAGTGGTTAGCACTGTCGCCTCACACCTCTGGGACCCGGGTTCGAGTCTCCACCTGGGTTA